>PVJS01015798.1:0-38354 GCA_004027185.1 Glis glis | reverse complement strand
AGAGAGAGAGGGAGAGAGATAGAGAGAGAGAGAGAGAGAGGGACAGAGAGAGAGAGAGACAGAGAGAGATAGACCGATCGATCTATCCATCGATCGATCGATCGTGCACGCGCATGCGCGCTGAGGCTGGCCGCGAACCCGGATCCTCCGGTCTCCGCCTCCCAAAGTACTGGGATTACAAGCGTGCGCCACCACGCCCGGCTGTTGTTTGACTTCTTAATGCTTGCCATTCTAATTGGGGTGAGATGAAATCTTAGAGTAGTTTTGATTTGCATCTCCCTGATTGCTAATGATGTTGAACATTTTTTCATGTATGTATTGGCCATTTGTATCTCTTCTTTCATGAAGTGTCTATTCATTTCAGTTGCCCACTTCTTGATCGGATTGTTTGTTTTCTTAGTGTAAAGTCTTTTAAGTTCTTTGTATATCCTAGATATTAGACCTCTGTCAGAGGGATAGCTGGCAAAGATCTTCTCCCATTCTGTAGGCTTTCTCTTTAAGCTCTTGATGGTTGCATTTGTTTTTAAAACAATACTTAAGATGAGAAGTTAATTTGGACTTCTTGGGATTCACGGTGGCTTTGTTTAGATAAGTGGCAAATATTTATCTTCTTTATAGTTAGTTATGAATAACTGTGATTTGCCTAAGTAAGTAGGACCCGCACTCTTGGAGGTAGCTTCATTTAATTTTTTAAATTAGATATGAGAAAGCACCTTGAGGACTGGGTGCATGTGCAGTTCATCTCTGAATCTTCACCGTCCTCCCAGCTTCCTCTGTGGAGCAGGTGCCCAGGAAATGCTCCAATGTACCTGGACTCTGTGCACGGCTGATCTGGAGACACCAGGGCTGCAACAGTTTGCACGGGCAGGTGAAGCTGCTGGGAGAGGAACTTGTGTATGGAGCACTGGCCATGAGCTAGCTTATTTATTTTTTAAAATAACAGCTTCATTGAGATGTTATCCATACACTGTACAATTTATCCATTTAAGGAGTATGAATCCATTTTTTTTGGTGGTACTAGGGATTGAACCCAGGAGGGTTCTAACTTTGAGGTACACCCCCAGCCCTACATTAAGGAGTATGAAGGACTTGTACATTATAAGCTACAAAACATTGCAGAAAGACGTTAAAGAAGACCTAAATAAATGGAAAGACATCCTGTGTGGGGTGGAAGACTTAATACTAATAAGATGACAACCCCCCCAAATGGTGATCTTTAGATTCAATGCAATTCCCCCTCAAAACCACAATGGTTTCTTTTGCAGAAATGGAAAAACTCGTCCTAAAATTCATATGGAGTTTCTTTTTTTAAAATTATTTCTTATGTGGTACTGGGGAGTGAACCCAGGGGCATTCTACCTCTGAGCTACACCCCCAGCCCTATTTTATATTTTTGTTTTGATACAAGTTCTCACTAGGTTGCTGAGATTCTCACTACTTGCTGAGGCTGTCCTCAAACCCGTGATCCTTCTGTCTCAGCCTCCCAAGTACTGAGATTACAGGCGTGTGCAACCATGCCTGGCTTCATATGGAATTTTAAGGGACCCAGAATAGCCAAAACAATCTTTAAGAAGAAGGACAAAATTGGAGGACTCACACTTTTCAGTTTCAAAACTTTCTATGAAGCTATAGTAATCAAAACAGTGATATACTGGCTTATGGATTGATGGCATAGACCAACAGACTTACAGACCAGTGGAATAGAATCTGGATTCTCAACTACCCTCACAACTATCATCAACTGATTTTTTTTGTTGTTGTTGTTGGTGGTGGTGGTGCTTAAGATCAAACCCAGGGCTTTGTGCTTGGTAAGCACATGTTCTACACAGAACTACACCCTCAGTTCCCTGTCAATTGATTTGATTTTTTTTTTTGAGATGGAATCTTGTTGTATTGGCCAGGCTGGCCTCCAACTCCTGGTCTCAAATCATCCTCCTGCCTCAGTTTCCCTAGTACCTGGGACTACAGGCACGCACCATTGCACCCAGCTTCAATTGATTTTTGACAAGGGTGCCAAGACCATTCTGTGGGAAAAGAATCATCTTTTTGACAAATGGTGCTGGGAAAACTGCACATCCACATGCAGAAGAAAGAAGCTGGACCCTTACATTACATCACATGCAAAAATTAACTCAAGATTGAGCACCTAAAATTGTAAAAATCTTAGAAGAAAATACAGGGGGGCCGGGCGTGGTGGCGCACGCTTGTAATCCCAGTACTTTGGGAGGCAGAGACCGGAGGATCCGGGTTCACGGCCAGCCTCAGCTCTCTCTCTCTCTCTCTCTCTCTCTCTCTCTCTCTCTACTTAGTGAGGCCCTCCGCAACTTCGTGAGACTCGGTTTCAAATAAAGTATAAAAAATAGGGCCGGGGGTGTAGCGCAGAGGTAGAACGCCCCTGGGTTCAATCCCTGGTATCTCAAAAAAAAAAAAAAAGAAGAAGAAAATACCAGGGGCAAGCTGGGCGTGGAGGCACATGCCTGTAATCTCAGCACTTGGGAGGCTGAGACAGGAAGATCTCAGGTTCGTGGTCAGCCTCAGCAGCATAGCGAGGCCCTTAGCAATTTAGTGAGATCCTGTTTCAAAATAAAAAATAAAATAGGGCCAGGGGTGTAGCTCAGAGGTAGTATGCCCCTGGGTTCAAACCCCAGTACCACAAAAAGAAAAAGAAAAAGAAACTATAGGGGCAAATCTTCATGATCTTGAATTTGACGATAGTTTCCTAAATATGACACCAAAACCATAGACAACCACAAAAATAAACTGGATTTTCTCAGAATTAAAAACTTTTGTGCATGAAAGGACACTACCAGGTCAGGCATGGTGACACATGCCTGTAATCCCAGTATGTAGGAGGCTGAGACAGGTTCAAGGATAGCCTCAGCAACTTAGCGAGGCTCTCAGCAATTTAGCGAGACCCTGTTTCCAAATAAAAAGTAAAATAGGGCTGGGGGTGTAGCTCAGAGGTAGAATGTCCCTGGGTTTAATACCCAGTACCACCACCACCACCAAAAAAAGAAAAGAAAAGACACTACTGAGAAAATGAAAAGATAATCCATAGAATGGTAGAAAATATTTGCAAATCATACATCAGATAAGGGTTTGATATCTAGAATATATAAAGAATTCCTACAACTGAAAACCAAAACAACAACAAACAAGCCAATTAAAAATAAACAGAGAATTGAATATTCTTCCAAAGAAAATACACAAATGACCAATAAACACATGAAAAGAAGCTCAACCTCATTGGTCACTAGGGAAATGCAAATCAAAACTACAGGGAGCTACCAATTCATACCTACTAGGTGGGGAAACAAAGAACTCCAGAAAATAGGGCTGGGTATGTAGCTCATTGGTAGAGCCTTGCCCAGCATGCCTGCGACCTGGGCTCAATCCCCAACATTGCAGCAAACACCATCAGCAACAAAGAAACAAAAACAAAGGGAAGATAGGAGCATTAGAGATGATGTGGAGAAACTGCATACATTCCTGTTGGGTATGTAAAAGGGTACAGCTGCTGCTGAAAACGGGCAGTTTTTCAAAAAGCTAAACATAGAGTTACCATATGACCCAACAATTCCTCTCCTAAGTATGTATCCCAAAGAACTGAAAACAGGTATTCAAACAAATACCTGTATGAGAAGGTTCATGGTAGCACTATTAAAAAATATCTAAGCTGGGCGTGGTGGCACACACCTGTAATCCCAGTACTTGGGAGGCTGAGACACGAGGATTGCAGGTTCGAGGTCAGCCTCAGCAACTTAGTGAGGCCTTCCACAACTTAGTGAGACTCTGTTTCAATATAAAGAATTAAAAAAAATAGGGCTGGGGGCTTGGGAGCTTGGAGGTAGAATGCCCCTGGGTTCAATCCCCAGTACCATAAAAAAAAGAAACCTAAATGGTGGGAACAACCTGTGTTCAGCAACAGATGAACAGATGGACAAAATGTGTGTATATAAGCAGAGGAATATTATTCAGCCAAAAAAGGAATATAATTTTGATACATGCTAAACATGGGTGAATCTTGAAAACATTATGCTAAGTGAAAGATGGCAGACATAATAGGACAAATATTGTATAATCCCACATATATAAAATATCTAGAATAGGCAAATGTGTATAGACAGAAAATGGATTAGAATTTACCAGGGGGGTTAAGGGGTTATTGTTTAATGACTACATAGTTTTGTTTGGAGTGATAAAAAATTGGGGGACTAAAAAATGGTGATGCTGCACAACACTGTAAATATAATTAGTGCCACCAAATCGTACACTTAAACATGGGTAAAATGGCAAATTTTTATACATATGTTTGTGTTTTATGTATACATGCATACATGTTATACATACGCATATGTTTATATAAATTATGCTAATCATGAGAATAATTATAAGCATGAGTGTATATATACATATATAACACATATGTATATAGAACATGTATATGTGTATATATAGCATGTACATATATACATATATTTATGTTATATATACACATACATATAACATAAACATATGTATAAAATAACAATGAAAAAGGAAGAACTTACATCTTTGCCACCCTCCCCCCATGGTTAGGACAGTCCCTGACACAGTAATAGAAGCTCGGAAGATGTTTGTGTTGAGTAGGTTGGAGGCTGGGTGTCCTGGAACCTATGTGGACATAGTCAATGCTTTTGTTTCCTATAGAAATATTTCTGTACAGTATCAACTACACAAAAGATCATCAACCTTTTTTCTTAGAGCTGCCAATGAATCTGGTGCCAAGGCAAGGGAGAAACAATTTCTTTCTTTCTTTCTGAGACGGGGTGTCTCTTGTCAATTTGGGGCCAATGTCTCTGTCCAGAGCGCTAATGTCCCTCTCACGGAGCTCTCCTTGTGTTTGGAGTGTCATTCTTCTCTGACTAGTCCAGGCAATCCAGTCACTCGGGTTGAAGCAGGAGAGTTAATCTCAGAGCAATGAGTCACCGTGGCTTTCAGAGCCAGAATGAGGGGGGAGAGGGGCAGATTCAAAATCAGTGGACTGATGCTGCAGCCTGCCTCCGAGTTCAGGGCTTGACAGTCCAACCACTGTGCAGTCAAGGGGCTGGAACAAGTGGCTGTATTCACATGGCAGCAGCACCTAGTCCACAGCAGCCTGGGGTCAACTGGAAGTTTCTGGTGGATCGCTGCCCTCATTCTGGAAGGACTTTTGATCTCCCAGTGAGATTCTTGGCCTCTTCCTGAGCACCTACTATGTGCCAGGCATTGGTGGGGTGCCAGGGATACAAAATGCATGAGGTAAGGGATGAAGCACTCATACATGCTATGACATGGGCAAACCTCAAAAAAATTGTGTGAAGTGTGAGAAGCCAGACACAAAGACCACATACTGTATGATTCTGCTTATATGAAATGTCCAGAAGAAACAAATCTATAAAAACAGAAAGCAGGTTAATGGTTGCCAAGGCTGTGGCTGGGAATCAGGATTGACTGTAAGGGGTCAGGAGGGATCCTTGTGGGATGATGGGGACTGTTCCAAAACTGGGCTATGGTGATGGCTGCATAAGTCTGCAAATTTACTAGAAATCATAGCATTGAGCTGGGGCGTGGTGGCACATGTTTGTAATCCCAGTATTTGGGAGGCTGAGACAGGAGGATTGCAGGTTCAAGGCCAGCCTCAGCAACTTAGCAAGACCCTGTTTCCAAATAAAAATAAAATAGGGATGGGAGTGTAGCTCAGAGGTAGAATACCCCTGGGTTAAATCTCCAGTACCACAATAAATAAATAATCATAGCATAATACAACTAGTGAATTATATGGTGTGTAAATTACATGCCGAGCTGGATGTGGTGGTACACGCCTATAATGCCAGTACTTGGGAGGCTGAGACAGGAGGATCAGAGGTTTGAGGACAGCCTCAGCAAGTAGTGAGACTCTCATCAACCTAGAAAGACCCTGTTTCAAAACAAAAAAATAAAGTAGGGTTGAGGGTGTAATTCAGAGGTAGAATGCCCTCGGGTTCAGTCCCTAGTACCACACACACACACAAAATTTATATGCTGATAAGACTTTTTAAAAAATCATGTGGTCAGTCGGGCGTGGTGGTGCACACTTGTAATCCCAGTACTTTGGGAGGCAGAGACAAGAGGATCCGGGTTTGCGGATCCAGCCTCAGCTCTCTCTCTCTCTCTCTCTCTCTCTCTCTCTCTCTCTCTCTCTTTCTCCTTAGTGAGGCCCTCCGCAACTTTGTGAGACCCAGTTTCAAAATAAAGTATAAAAAATAGGGCCGGGGGTGTAGCGTGGAGGTAGAACGCCCCTGCATTCAATCCCCGGTACCACACACACACACACACACACAAATCATGTGGTCCCTGCTTCTTCTTTGGGAATATAGACCTCACTCAGGGAGAGGGACCTGGAGATGCACATTTGACCTTGAAGTGGAGCCAGATTGGGAAGAAGGGGAAAGCAGGGGAAAGGGGTGAGTGTCTTTTCCACTGTGGGCGCATATGGCCTCACTGCATACTCTTGACTTCCCCACAGCCTCTCATTCTCTCCTTACCTTGTTCTTTGTCCATGAAGGAAGGCATTGCCTCTGGACCTAGACATTTGGCACCAGAAAGGAAAGGCTCCTATGCCAGAGGGCATGCACCTGGTTCCAGTGCACCTGAGCAGTGGACTCAGCTGTGTGACTTGGGTAACCTGAGCATTCTCCACACTAGGAGAGACTTGGACTTATTGTAGTTTTTTCCTCCTGATTAGGGGAGGTATGGAAGAACAATAATTTATAGAGCACATCTGCCTCCAGTTCCTAACTGCCCTGTTCTGAGCAGGGCTAATAATTGTGACCTTCTCTTCCCTAAGTTTTCTTCTCCTGTTTGGACTGTGCTGGCCCCTCCCAAGACCCCTGCGCACCCCTAGCCCCAGCAAGAAAAGAATTAACACTTAGCCTAGCCCAGGAGGAGACAGCCAGGACCCAGCCAGCGACTACACTGCTTAGCTTGTGCCACCCTGGTGATGTTTCCCTTGTTTTTTTGGGGGGAGGGGTGAAAGGTGGGGGATGGAGTCTTGCTATGTTGCCCAGGTTGGCCTCAAACTTTCAGGCTAAAGTGACCCTGCTGCCTCAGCCTCCCAGGTACAGGCATGTGCCACCATGGCTGGCTTCTAGTGGTTTTTGATGGTCAGCCCATGCCTTCCCAGTCTTAGAACATGGAAGCCTAGAGGATGGATGGGCTGTGACACTGGTTCACTGAGTTCACAGAGTTCACAGGGCTTAGTATGTAGATTGAAACTCTGGTCTCCTGCTTTGTCCTGGTACGTGGTCTGTTTGGGCTCCACACAGTAGGCTCTTGAGGACAAGGCTGGGAGGACCTGGGCTGACTCAGGGGCAGTCTATCTCTCCTTAGATGGTAAAAATCTGGACTTGAGGCTGAGCTCAGTCCTGGGCTAGATTATGTTCCTCTCTTAAGGACCTAGGCCCGCGTTTGTAAAATAGGGCGTGGGAAGAGGTGAGTTCCCCTGAACATTGGTTTCTTTTGAATAAAGGTCTTTCTCCAGGGAGCTGGATGGTTCCAACCTGCCCAGGAGCCTGGGCCACCCTTGCCCCTGGGCAGTCCCCTGGAGGTGAGTCACGGGAAGGAGAAGACAGTTCCACTAAGGAAGGCGGCCACCCACAGGGGCTTCATTATCCAGCACAATGTAAAGTAATTGCCTTCATTTATCCAGTGCCTAAGATGCATCTGGCACTGTGGTAGGTGCTTGCTGTGCTTTATCCCACTTAATCCTCCCAGCAGCAAAAGGTAGGTGGTATTATTTATATGTTTCCAAAGAGGAAACTGAGGCTCAGAATGAGGCAACATGGTATGCATTCCCTGCCCTTTGTCTGTTCAAATCTTACTCAAGATCTATCTCTGACTCCTCTGCTTCTCTTCAGAGCACCTCGGGGCTCCACCTCCATATCTGCCCGCCTCCAGTGATGCTTGGGCTGGGCACTGTAGGTCTTTGAGTCCCTGTCAGTGGCCGCACTAGACTGGGAGTTCTTGAGGGACAAGAAGCTGATCCAACCGGGCTCTGTGGGTTGGACTGGCTGTCCATCTCTAGACTGGGTCAAGACCCACAGGTAATAACAATGGCAAGGAAGACTATAAGGTCACAATGGTAAAAGTAAGTCCTAATTCTCATGTCTACCCTAAGAGGTGGACATGATGATCCCCATTAAAGGTAATAAGGACACATTCCAGGGAGCTCGAGTCAGGAGGTCACACTGCTGACAGGTGGAGGACCTGGATTCAAACCCTGGCCTGTCTGATCCCAAAGCCCATGTGCCGGGGCTTTTCATTTCACCGTGCCGGGGAAGTTGCCCATGATTTTAGTCTTTTGGTTCTCCCTTTATAGTTTTCTTCATGTCCACACAAACTACCCATGAGATTAGTCTGCATTTTTAAAATCAACTCAGTTTTCAAAAAATCACATATTTATTCTAAAAAGAAACCTTAGGTGGAAGCCCAGTATTATTTTCCATAATTGATTAAATTAATTAACTATTACAACAACTAAGTTCATCCTGGTGTACCGCCTGTCATCTTGGGTGTTCCACACACAAGCTTTGGGAATCTGCATCCTGTGCCCCACCCTTCTCATTGCTCCCAGGAACCCTTTCAAATCTCTTCTCTCCCCATCTTTTGTCACATGATGCTAGCTAGACCTGGAGGGTGAGTGTTGGAAGAGACACTGAGAAGTTCATTATGTCCCTGAGTTTGACACTGCTGGTGATGTGCCCACGGGGACATGTGAGTCATGTGGCCCAGGTCCTGCAGGGCTTTTCACTACTCACGTTTCATTGGCCAGAACCAGGCATGTGCTGCTGCTGTACTGCAAGGGGAAGGAAGTTCAGACTCCCAAATGCCCAGGAAGGAAAGGAGAACTGTGTGCAGAGGATCTTCTAAATATTATTCCTATGGGGAGAGGGGGCAAATATTACTTCACTTTTATAAATGAGGGAAATTGACCAAAGCCTCACCAATGGACAGTAGTGGCACCAGGATTTGAACCCAGGCAGTCTGGCACGAGTGTTCCTGTAGAAAATCCAATGAGAGTGCCGTGCATATAGTCAGCAATTTATCTGTGTTAGTTTCCTATGGCTGCTGAAACAAATGATTACTTTTATGCACCGGGATAATCTGGGATAGTGTCCCCACATTAAGACCCTTAATGTAATCAGACCTGCAAAGACCCTTTTGCTGTAAAAAGTAATTAATATCTCAGGTTCCAGGGATTAGGGCATGGCCATCTTTGACCCTACTGTGCAGCCTACCACACTATCCGTGAGAGCCCTTATTATCTGGATCCCAGTTGTCTGGCCTGTCCCTTGCTTGGAGTCCTAATCACATTCTACCTTGCATGGTAGCAATTTCTCCCGGTTTATTTATACTGCTGGAATCCTTGCTCCCTGAGGGCAAGGATCGTGGCCTATTCACTTCCTCTCTACAGAGTTGGTCTCATACAAATAACATAATTGTGGAAGTGATTGAATTGGATGAGCTAAAAGTTTCCCTTGAGGGCATCAGAAACTGCTATGGCAAAGGAGAAGCCAGTGAATAGTGGTGCCCCAATGAACCACCTTTTTGAAGATGAAGAATGGTGACCAGCTGGGCATGGGGCACACGGCTGTGATCCCAGTACATGGGAGGCTGAGATAGGAGGATCTCAGGTTCAAAGCCAGTCTCAGTAACTTAGCGAGATGGTTTCTTTTTTTTTTTTAAAGTACAGACAGATTTTATTTTTTGTGGTACTGGGGATTGAACCCAGGGGCATTCTACCTCCAAGCTACACCCCCAGCCCTATTATATTGTTTATTTTGAAACAAGGTCTCACTAGGTTGATGAGAGTCTCACTACCTGCTGAGACTGTCCTCAAACTGAACACCCTCCTGTCTCAGTCTTCCAAGTACTGGGATTACAGGCGTGTACCACCACGCCTGGCTCAGACAGATTTTATTAAAAGAAAAATGTTTTTATTAGTGCTGGGGTGGCAGGCCCTGGATGTAATTGTCAGACTGCCCCTGAAATAGTGGCAAACCTTGAGGAGAGGCAGAGGGAGATGCCTCCTTTTGCTGAGCCTGCAGCATATGGCTTCTGGGTTTTTCTTTGTTGGGGCCTCAAGGACATGACAGGTTCTGAACACAGCTGGGCTTGTAATCAGGACTTGTCCTTGAAGTTGTAGCACAGCGGGTGGGGCTTCTTGGGTCTCCTGGTCAGCAATCACAGGGGCTCCTGAAGGTTAAGCAAGTAAATACTCACACATTTAAAGCAGTAATATTCATTACAGATTCCCAAATGTTAAGCTTGAAATGACTCTGCCAGATGGTAAGTACTAACCATAGGGTGGTAGCAAGACAAAGACCTGGGTGCCTTGTTTGATAGATCTAGATTTTAAAATATTGTTAAGGATATCAGGAGGTTGGCAAACTATGTCCCACTGCCTATTTTTGTATAGCCTTGAGCTAAGAATTGTTACACTATTTTCCCCCACTTTGGTACTGGGGATTAAACCCTGGGACACTCTACCTCAGAGCCACACCCTCCAGCCCCTTTTATTATGAAAAGGGGTCTTGCTAAATTGCTGAAGTCAGTCCCAAACTGAGACCCTGTTTCTAAATAAAAAATAAAAAGGGCTGGGGGTGTAGCTTAGTAGTAGAATGCCCTTGAGTTTAATTCCCAGTACCACAAAATAAAAAGAAAGAAAAAAAGCCGGACTTGGTGGCGCACGCTTATAATCCCAGTACTTGGGAGGCTGAGATAGGAGGATCGCAGGTTCGCGGCCAGCCTCAGCTACTTAGTGAGGCCTCCGCAACTTAGTGAGACCCTGTTTCAAAATAAAGAATAAAAAATAGGGCTGGGGGTGTAGCTTGGAGGTAGAATGCCTCTGGGTTCAATCCCAGTACCACAAAAAAAAAAAAAGAAAGAAAAAGAAAAAGAAAGAAAAGAGCACATAAGCAGCTGTCCCCAGGGCTCTACAGGACTGCTTCACCTGCCATTGCCTCATACCTATCTGTTGAGAAGGTGAGCACTGAGGAAAAGCTGACTGGCCGCTCACTGACGCCTTTGATTCATTGACTCATTTGGCAAATGTTTATTTACTATCTCTACACATTAGTGGCATCTTTAGCTGGGGCAGCTGGGGCCTTAGGAATCTCTTTTTGGTGCCATGTGGAAAGACGTCAGGTTACACCTGTATGTGCAGTCCACAGGTAAATTCCTAAGCAACGAGGAGGAATAGAGAGAGGCTCAGGAGAGCTGGGCTCAAGTCCTAACTTGGCTGTTCTCTTGGGCAAGTCATGTTTCTGCTTCAGAGGGTCCACACATGTCTCTAATTTTGCATTTACTATATTGTTAATTGCAATTATAGATGGTTTCTGCACCCTCCTTCCTTGAGGAGAAAGAAGTATCTATGTCATCTTTGTCTTCCCATTCACTGTCTCAAGACCTAGTGTACCATGAACTTTTCATGGTAGTAATAATAGTATAGTGATGATGATGGTAAAAGCTCTTCACTGATAGTGAGCTTACCAAGCACTGCTTTCATGTTGAACTCATTTCATCCTTGTAATATCTCTGTGAATTAGGTACTATTGTTCATTCTCTATACACGAAGACTCTCAGGCACAGAGAGTTTAAGTAACTTGACCAAAGTTGTACAATTAATAAGTGGCAGAGCCAGGATTTATTTATTTATGGTACTGGGGATTGAACCCAGGGGCATTCTACCTCTGAGCTACACCTCCAGCTCTTTTTATTTTTTGTTTTGAAACAGGGTCTCCCTAGGTTGCGGAGAGCCTCACCATATAGCTGAGGCTGTCCTCAGACCTACAATCCTCCTGTCTCAGCCTCCCAAGTACTGGTATTACAGGTGTGCACCACCATGCCTGCTTCAGAGCCAGGATTTAAATTTAGGACCCCAGCCAGGCATGCTGGGGCACGCTTGCAAACCCAGTACTAGTTTGTTTGAAAAATGGATTTAAATGTGAAATGAAGACCTCCAAGGTCTTCTTAGCTTCCATTACCCGCAGGTCTCAAAACTACCTTTCTGTAGACAATGAAAAAGGATATCTGCTCTGGTATGGTTTTGTGGACCAGGGAACAGCATGCGGGGTGGTGAGGTCCTAAGTGGGAGTTTGACTCCTGGCTCTGCCATTTATTGTTGTGGCCTTGAGAAAGCCACTTAACTTTCTGAATCTCAGTTTCCTCATAAGCAAAAAATACTTACTGATACCGACTTTGTAGGGAGAATAAAATAAAAATATAAAAATAAAAAGGATAATCTACGGAAAAGCATTTGACATAGAGGAGGCTCTCTACAGACAATAGTGGAATTTGGACCATAATTGCTACAGAGTTGAATATTCCTTTTTAGAACAAAGTTTGGTGGGGGATTTAAGCGGGTCAACTCCTATAAGGATTAGTAGGCTGCCTATGTGGTTTTTTGGGGGGTCTTGGTAAACGGCTAGAGATGGGTGGGAAGATATTGGAATGAACAGGAACCAGGGAGTGAGGAAACATGTCCAGATTCCAGCTCTGCCCTCACCTTCCTGTGTGATCTGGCGGGTCTGGCAGATCACCAATCATCTTTGGGGTTCCAAGAAGAGGGGGTGGAATTTGAAGATCTCCAAGGCCTTGATGAGTACTGCCAGCCTAGAAATCCCCAAGCCAAGTTCTCCAATGAATGAAAATTCCTTCTGTATCCATTTCTACCCAAGAAACAACTGTCTTTCCTTTCTGCTGGCATTGCTATGTATTTGAATCAGGTATAGGTAAAAGACACATTTGCTCTGGCATCTAGGACCCTCCCCTTTCAAGCTGGCAAGGAACTCTTGCTTAGAACCCCAGCTTAGCCCAGCCAGGTTGCTTTGAACCTATGGATAAAAATACTCAGTCAACAAACGTTTAGTTTTTTAAAATTTTTTTTTGTTTTATTTATTTATTTATTTATTTATTTATTTATTGCGGTACTGGGGATTGAACCCAGGGGCATTTCACCTCCAAGCTACACCCCTGGCCCTATTTTTTATACTTTATTTTGAAACCGGGTCTCATGAAGTTGCGGAGGGCCTCACTAAGTAGCTGAGGCTGGCCGCGAACCCGGATCCTCCGGTCTCCGCCTCCCAAGAACTGGGATTACAAGTGTGCGCCACCACGCCCGGCTAAACATTTAGTTTTTTAAAATCACATAATTAGAGAGCAAATACAGAAGATGACATAAGCAAAATGAAGAAAACTAAAATCTTCTATAATCTCATTATCCAGAGATGATCACTATTAAAATTTTCATGAATATCCTTCCAGATACTTCTTTCTATATGAATTTTAATTATGAATTAGATCCATACAGCTATGTTGAGTTTGTACAAAAAACTCACTGTGAGAGCTTATGTATTCCTGCTTTGAGAACAAATAGGAGGGGTGCCTAGGTTAGGGTTTGGGGAGGTCAGGGAAAGCTATGCAAACAGTGTCTAGGTGGAGATCTATAAAGCAAGTAAGCAAGTACCAGTGAGCCAACGTGTTCCATACAGAGGGAACGGCATGCGAGAAGACCTGGAGGTGTGACACTGTGAGAACAGAAACAAGCTCCTGTTTGCCTGGTTTGGAGGACAGGTAAGTAATAAGGGACCAGCTGGAGAGAGGAGCAGGAAACAGATGTGGAATATCAGTACCTTCAGACTGCTATAACAAAATGGGTGACTTATAAACAAAAGAAATCTGTTCCTCACAGTTCTGAAGGCCGGGAGTCCAAGACCTGGGTGCTGGCAGATTCGATGTCTGCTGTGGGACTAGATGGTGACTTCTCCTTATGTTCTCACATTGTGGCAGAGGCTAATGAGTTCCCTTGGGTCTATTTTTTTTTTTTTTTGTAGTGCTGGGGATTGAACCCAGGGGCATTCTGCCTCCGAGCTATACCCCCAGACTGATTTTATTTTTAATTGGAAAAGGATCTTGCTAAGTTGTGATCCTCTTGTCTCAGCCTCCCAAGTACTGGGATTACTTGGGCCTATTTTATAAGGGAATTAATCACCTTCCAAAAGGCCCCACTTCCTAATGCCATCACTTTGGAGGTCAGAATTTCAACATCTAAACTTTGGAGTAACATAAACATTCAGATCAGAACACAGTGACATGACAAGATTTATCATGATCGCTATGGCTTCAGTGTAGACTGTACTTAATATAGATTCCCAACATGGGTGATACTGCTCCTCGGGGGTCGCTGGAAAGATACAGCGGGACAGAAGTAGAATTGGGGGGTGTTCAATAAAATAAGGGGCAGTGGAAGTGCCCATGGGGGTGCTGATTAATTTTTTTCTGAAAAGGGGGTGGTAAGCCAGTAAGTTTGGGAACTCATGGTAGAGAATGGATTGTAGGGGGCAAGGCTAAGATAGGGTACAAGTTAGGGGGCTGCTGCAGTCTCCAACTGAGCAACATGGCAGTGGCCAAGGTTGGGAGAGCAATGGTGGAAAGGAAGACACTGGGAAAGGTTAAGGAGTTAGAAAGGACAAGACTCAACCAGTGTTTGGATAATGGGTGGATGGAGAGTGGAAAGCTTACGGTTGGCTCTCAGGTTTCTCCCTGACCTGAAGAAAATTAGAACCCCGATTGCCCTATGGTTTGGGGATGGGAAGATGATGTACTCAACTTGTGACAGGTCGAATGTGAGGTTCCCGTGGGACCCATCTGAGTGGAGGTATCCTGTAAATATTTGGAACCATAGGAGAGAGGACTGGGCTGCACTGGCTGCTGGGACCTGATGTCTCAGAGAGGATGCAGTCATCAAGTCAACCCTCACTAAGGAAGAGGGATGGCCTAAGAGAGAGCCCCAAGGCACACATGTCCCAACTCTTAAGGGACATGAAAATGAGGCAGAACCTGCAAAGAGACGGGGAACAAGCAACCAGAGACAGGAAGAAAACCAGCCACCCTGTTGTCATAGAAGCTAAAGGAAAGGAATTGTCCACAGTGGACAGTAGTTGGCAGTCTGGTGCAGAGATACTTTGTCAAGAGGCACTTCATTTAACCCTCCCAACAGACTGGTGAAGAAGAAAACTGACAACCAGGGGCGGGGGGGGGGGGAGAGGCAACCTGAATCCCGTCCACGGACCGTGGGCGAGCCAAACACAGAATTTTAGCATGAGCCGGGTGCAGTGGTGCACGCCTGTAACCCCAGCACTTGGAAGGCTGAGACAAGAAGATCGCAGGTTTGGGGTCAGCCTCAGCCGATTAGCGAGGCCCTCAGCAACTTAGTGAGACCCTGTTTTTATTTTTTTAAGAATAGGTCTGGGGGTGCAGCTGGGAGGTATAATGCCCCTGGGTTCAATCCCCAGTACCACTCACACACGGAATTTTAGCGTGGCCTCCATTCACGTGTCCCTAATGCGTGCCTACCACTGTTCGAAGTCGCGCCTGCATTATTTCTAATCCTCACAACCGCCCCGAGAGAGTGATTTTACGCCAAGTACACAGACGAGGAGCCCGGGGTCCGGATGCCATTGTGCGACAGGTCCAAGATCACACGGCCTCGCAGTGGCAGGGCGGGGGACGCGGGTCTCCGCACCCCCAGCGAAGGCCGCGCAGGACCCGCGGGGCAGGCGGCCTGCAGCGGGAACACCGGGCGCCCGGCCCGCCCGGCCCGGCCCGCCCCCGCGCGCATGCCTGGCCGCTGAGGCGTGAGAGCCGCCGCCCCGGGCCCTCCCTCCCGCGCGCTTGCACAACCCGCCCAGATAAGTGCTGCGTCTCGGGGCAATTATCGCCTCCCGCCGCCGCCGGGGTCGGCTGGGCAGAAGGCCAAGGGCCGACGGACTCGCAACCACCCAGGGAGAGCGGTACCGGCCGGCCCGCAGCCCCCGGCGCGGCGCGCAGGCGATTTCACAACGCCGGGACGTGGGACGGGGCGGGGCGACGGCGCGGCGTGGTGACGTCACCGCGAGGCCACGCCCGGCAAGCCCCGCCCCCTCCGGAGACGGGCGAAGGGGCGGTGGGTGCCTACTGCCGGATGGTGAGCCTTCGCTCCTAGCTCTTTTCCCTCTCACCATCTTTCCTTCTTGCCTTTATTTTCTTTTTCTAGAGGCATTCTACCGACGAGCCACACCCCCAGCCCTTTTTAGTTTTTGAAACAGGGTCTCACTAAGTTGTTGAGGGTGAGGTGCTGAAACTGGCCTCGAATTCGCAATCCTCCTGTCTCAGCCTCCCAAGTACTGGGATTACAGGCGTGCGCCACCACACCGGGCTGCCTTTCTTACCTTCGGGCGTTTTCTTTTCATCCCTCTCTCCTGCTCCCATCCGTTTGCCTTCCTTTCTCTTTTCTCTCCTTCCTTTCTCCCGCTCTCCCTTCTTCCTTTCTTCTCTCTCTTTTTCCTCCTCTGCTTTCATTCTTCCTTCTGTCCTCTCCTTTTGCCATTTACAGCCTTTAACAAATAACTTTTAAAATTTTATTTTAATTGTGTCAAACAACACAAAATTTACCACTCTTAAGTTTTAAGTGTAGTGTTAAGTAGATTCTGTTGTTGTGCAACAGATGTCTAAAACTTTGTCATCTTGCAAAACAAACTTCTCTCTCCCCAGCCATTCTACTTTGTTTTTTCGATTCCCTTTTGGTGCCTTTCTTTCTTTTCCTTTATCTCTGCGTTTTTCCCCTCCTCCCTCTTCTAATCTTTCACTTCTAAAACCTGAAATGGCCCTGATGCACCCTTGGCAGCCCTCCGCAGCCCCTGCTGGGCCAGGCCAAGAGGCCTGTCAGCAAGGCTGTTAGAGGGCTGGTGAATCATCTTCCTACCCCCGTGTGGCAGGGCCAGTGGGCGGCCCCTGGAAGCCTCACCTGGCTTTTTGCTGGTAAGCAAACGTGTCCTGCAAGAAACTCTTGCCAGGAGGAGTTAATTAGAGAGGCCCTGACTCCGGCAGAGTCAGAGGGTCGAGCTGCGAGCCCCTCTCTCTTCTGGGTCTTCCTCAACCCTGGGGCTCACCTTCTAGACACTACCAGACAGCCATGCTGCTGCTGATGGTGATGATAAGTTGGACTGATAGAAAACTTGACAGTTCATAAAGCATTTCCATAGACATGACCTCATTCTTGTTCTCACAACCATCCTGGGAGGTAGGTCTTATTATTCCCATTTCACAGGTGAGGAAACTGAGCCTCAGAAAGGTGAAGGGATTTGCCTATGGCCACAAAGCAACTAAGCTACAGAGTTGGCAAGGTAGGAATCCAGATTTCTATCACAAAAGCAGAAAAAACCCCCATCTAGGTCCAAGTTTAAAACATTAAAAATAACGAATTACTCCCTCTTCTGTGTTCCCATAGCACCTTGTTTAGACCCCTGGAGTGTGGGCCCCACCTGGTGGGTGTGGGTGTGGGGGAGTAGAAGGGAGTGAGCAAGCGTGGAGGCATTTGATGGTACACCTACCAAGTACAAAGGAGCTGGTATCCAAGCAGCGAGGAGACGTTTTATGTGTGTGTGGTACTGGTATTGAACCCAGAGGTATTCTACCTTTGAGTTATACCTCCAGCCCTTTTATTTCTAATTTTTTTAAAATTTTAAAGTAGGGTCTAAGTTGCTGAGAGTCTTAAGTTGCTGAGGATGTCCTCAAAGCTGCGATTCTCCTGTCTCAGCCTCCTAAGCACTGGGATTACAGGTGTGTGTCACCAGGCTCAGCTTTGAGGAGACTTTAATCAAATAGTATTGCCACCCAGATGTCTCCAGGTTATCTGGAATTTTTGCTCTCGATGCAGGGAATGTATTGTGAGAATAGGGGACTTCTAAGTGTGGCTGGAGCTGCAGTTCTTCCTCCTTTTCTGGGTAGAACTTCTAGTTCATGGGATGGTTCACCTTCTTTGAGTATGGTCTTTTTTCAATCTCTTTACAATATATTAGTATGGAAATGCTTTTTAGTGTGATGGTACTTGTGGTACATGTTAATGGTCACCCACATCCAGCTCTGCTCCACTTCTCAGTACTTGGAAGCATGCACCTTTCTAGCCTCTTGAAGTCAAGCATGGTCATGTGACTTTGGGGATTATAAATGTAATTAGAAGTGGTATTTGAGCCAGGTGTGGTGGCACACACCTGTAATCCCAGTACTTGGGAGGCTGAGACAGGAGGATCGCAGGTTCTCGGCCAGCCTCAGCAACTTAGGCCCTCTGCAACTTAGTGAGGCCCTGTTTCAAAATAAAAAATAAAATAGGGCTGGGGGTGTACCTCTGAGGTAGAATGCCCCCCTGGCTTCAATCCCCAGTACTAAAAAAAAAAATAGTGGTATTTGTCACTGTGAGCTGGAGTGTTGAATTGATGGTATTCTTTCTTCTCTGGCTTGGACCAAGGAGTCTTCATATTCCAGGATATTTTATTGGCCTGAGTCTCAGGGAGATTACCATGAACATAAGAAAAAGTAAATCTTGATGATATTAAGCCACTTTGATTTGGGTTGTTTGGTACTGTAACTTAATCTAGCCTATTTTGACCAACATAATAATGAACACAACTCATTGAGCGCTTAGTAATTTTTTAAAATGTAGCTCTCACCTTTTGAAACAAGATTTACATTTTTAAAGACAGAAAAATTTATAACTATGACCTAGTATAAAATACAAGTTTGATTTACATCATCTTCCCTAAATATCTCTTATTACATACTTGTATAAGACATTTTAAAACTTTTTTTTTTTTGCGGTACCAGAGATTGAACCCAGGGACGTTCTACCTCCGAGCTATACCCCTGGCCCTGTTTTTTATACTTTATTTTGAAACCAGGTCTCATGAAGTTGCAGAGGGCCTCACTAAGTAGCTGAGGCTGGCCGAGAACCCCGATCCTCCGGTCTCAGCTTCCCAAGTACCAGGATTACAAGGATGCACCACCACACTCGGCATTTTTAAAACATTTTGAAAGATGTTCCTAAGTGCTTCATTGAGATATAATTGACATATAATGTTTAAATGATACAGTTTGATACATCTTGGTATATATGAAACCATTGCCATGATCATGATAATAAATCCATCCATTTCCTACAAATGTTTCCTGCATTCCTTTGACATCTCTCCCTCCCATCCCTTCCCATGCCCCTCATGTAGTCCCCAGGCAACCACTGATCTTTTGTTACCACAGCTTAGTTTGCCTTTCCTAAGATATTATGTAAATGGAATCTTAAAGTGTCCAATTCATTTTTGTCTGGCTTCTTCTCATTCAAGTTAATTCTTTTGGAACCATCCAGATCGTTGCACATGTCAACAGCTCATTCTTTCTATATTGCTGAGTACTATTCCATTGTATGGATATACCGCAATTTCTTAATCCATTCCTCTGTTGATGGACTTTGTTTCCAGATTTTTGTTATGAAAACAAAGTTGCTGTGAACATTTGTGTACAAGACTTTGTGGACATGCATTTTCATTTCTCTTGAGATACTCAGGAGAGGAATGGCTGGATCATATGGTAGGTGTGTATGTTTCACTTTTTAAGAAACTGCTAAATGGTTTTCGAGTGTGGTGGTAACATACGTTCCCACCAGTGATACATGGGGAAGGGTTCCAGTTTCTCCACATCCTTGTCCACACTTTATATGATCAGACTTTTTAAAATTTAACCCATTTTAATAGATATAGCTCATTGTGTTTTTAGAAATTGTGATAAAATACACAAAACATAAAATGTACCATTTTAATCATTTTAAAGTACAATTCATCACTGTTTAGTACATTCACAATGTTGTGCAACCATCACTACTGTAGTTCCAGAATATTCTTACCACCTCAAGAGGAAACTGCATACTTATTAAGAAGTCACTCCCCCTACCCCATTTCCTTCTTACCCAACCCCTGGCATCTAGCTATTCTTTTTGTCTTTGTGGATTCTCTTGTTCTGGATATTTTGTAGTGGAATATGGAATGTGGATAAATGGAATCATACACTGGATTCTTTCATTTAGCATAATGTTTTCAAGGTTTGTCCACATTGTACCATGTATCAGTATTTCATTCTTTTTTGTATCTGAATAATATTCCATTATATGCATATACTACCTTTTGTTTATCCATCAATTGATGGACATTGGGGTTGTTTCTGCTTTTTGGCTATCGTAAAGAGTGCTTCTATGAACATTTGTATTTAGGCTTTTTTGTTTGTTTGTTATTCATGGTATATACCTAGGAGGAGAATTACTGGATTGTATGGCAATTTTATGGTTAACTTTTTTTTTTCCAGTATTGGGGATTGAACCCAGTGCCTTGTGCCTGTGAGGCAAATGCTCTACCACTCATCTATATCCCCAGCGCTTTTTAAGGTTTAATTTTGAGACAGGGTCACACTAAGTTGCCCAGGCTGGCCTCTAACTTGTGATCCTCCTGTCTCAGTCTCCTGAGTAGCTGGGTATAGTTAACTTTTTGAAGAGCCATCAAACTGTTTTCCACAGTGGCCGCGTCATTGTACATTCCCATCAGTAGGGCACAAGGGTTCTAGTTCCTCCATATCCTTACTTGTTATCTTCCATTTTTTGGATAGTAGCCATTCTAATGGGTGTGGAGTAGTAGCTCATTGTGTCGCTTTGTTTTTGAAAGATAATTTCACTGTGTGTAGAATTCTTGGTTGACAACTTTTTTTCTTTCCCACATTAAAGATTTTGTTCGACTCTATTCTAGCCTGTATTACTTCCCATAACAAAGATGCTGTAATCTTCTTTTTTCCATTGTGTATAATGTGTTTCTCTCTGCTTGCTTTTTTGATATTCTTTTTATTGTTTGTTTTGAGCAATTTGATTATAATCAAATTGGTGTAGTTTTCTTCATATTTCTTCTCTTTGGGATTCACTGGGTTTCTTGGATCTTTGCATTTATATTTTTCAAGATAATTGGGAATTCAAATTATTAATTAAATTTATTTTTAACTGATACATAAAACATAAAAATTGTACATATTAATGGGGGTACCATGTGATGTTTCAATAAAATTGGGAAATTTTTGACCATTAGTTTTAAAACAGATTGAGATATAATTTATATACCATATAACTTACCAATTTAAAGTGTACAATTAAATGTATATTATCATATATGTGGATGAGGTGTGTCTATCACCATAATCAATTTTAGAACATTTTCATTATCCCAAAGAGAAACTGTTCTTTTCAGCCATCACCTCCCATCTCTCTCCACTCCTACTTTTCCCCTGCTCAGGCAACCACTACTCTACTTTCTGTCTTTATAGATTTGCCTTCTGGATATTCAAATAAAGGAATCATACAATATATGGTCATTGGCTGTTAGTTCTTTAAATCTTTCAATGAACCAATTTAAAAGGATAAAAATCTCATGGACTCTTCATTATTGACTTAAATATGTTTTAGTTTAATTGGTTAAGCATGCACAGATATAAAACTAGATACAAGTTCCTTATAAATGATAAAACCTATTTATAAATTACTACAAAAGTCCAAATCAATGCAGTTAATATGATAGTGTGCGTGTGTGTGTGTGTGTGTGTTACAAGGGATTGAACCCAGGGGCATTCTACCTCGGAGCTATACCCCCAGTCCTTTTTTATTTTTTGTTTTGTGAAACAGGGTCTTGCTAGTTTGTTGAGAGTCTCACCAGGTTGCTGAGGTTGTCCTTGAACCCTGCGATCCTCTTGTCTCAGCCTCCCAAGTACTGGTGTGGTTGGAGGACTACAGGTGTGCACCACCACAACTGTTGATATTTGTGTTCTTGCTGACACTGAATGGCTATTTGCAGAGTTACTATGGGGCTGACCCATTAAGGGGCTAGTTCTTTTGATTTTATTTTGTCTGTGATACCGTCTGTGTGTGGATGACCCAGTTCTCCTGCAACCTTTCTCTGTGAATTTCTGAGCAAGCTTGCTTCTTAAGGGCTGTGATATTGTTTTTTATCTTCAGTTAATGTGACCATGTCACACCTTGAGATTAGGTCTGCCTCCATAGTCTCATTTATTATGATTAGAGTACTACTGATTGGTCTGCATTCTATCATAAATAGCATGCATGGGCACTGGTGGTTAATTTAATATGTCAGCATGACTGGGCTATGGGGTACCTAGATATTTGGATAAATATTATACTGCATGTTTCTGTAAGGGTGGTTTTGAATGAAATTAATGTTTAAATCAGTAGACTGAGTAAAACACATTGCCTTCCTACTGTGCAGGTGGTCCTCATCCAATCAGTTGAAGCTTGAACAAAAAGGCTGACCCTTCTTGAGCAAGAGAACTCTTTTACCTGGCTGCCTTCAGACTGGGACGTTGGCTTTTTCTGGGTCTTCAGGCTGTTGGACAGGACTACACCATCAGCTCTCTTGGACTTGGACTAGAATTGAACCATTGTCTTTCCTAGGTCTCTGGCTTGCTGATTTACCCTGCAGATCTTGGGGCTTTCTAGCCTCCATAATTGGGTGAGCCAATTCCTTATAGTAAATCTCTTATTTACATAATAAATGCATATACACACAGAGACACTGATACCATGTGGCAGTAATTAGTTAAATTAAAACGTTTAGCCGGGCATGGTGATGCACGCTTGTAATCCCAGTACTTGGGAGGCTGAGACTGGAGGATCTGGGTTCGCGGCCAGCCTCAGCTACTTATTTAGGCCCTCCGCAACTTAGTGAGACCCTGTTTCAAAATAAAGAATAAAAAATAGGGCTGGGGTTGTAGCTCAGAGGTAGAAAGCCCCTGGGTTCCATCCCCAGTACTGCAAAAAAAAAAAAAAAGTTTAAATCTTAGTGGGGCATGGTGGTGCATGCTTGTAATCCCAGTACTTGGGAGGCTGAGACAGGAGGATCGCAGGTTCAAAGCCAGCCTTGACAATTTAGCAAGGCTCTCAGCAACCTAGTGAGACCCTGTTTCCAAATAAATAAAATCGGGTTGGGGGTGTAGCTTGGAAGTAGAATGTCTATGGGTTCAATCCCCAGTACCAAAAAAAAGTTTAAATTTTTAGTGTATTTCTCATGCAATATCTAGGATATATTTATACTAAAAAAGTATTCACTGTTTATCTGAAATCCAAATTTAACTGGCAGTAGTGTACATTATCTGGTAGCCCTATAGCTAGATGATATAGAATATGATTTTATTATTAAATTATTATCAAGATAGAAAAATTAAACCAGGCATGGTGGTATACATCTGTAATCCTAGTACTTGGGAGGCTTAGACAAGAGGATTGCAGGTTTGAGGCCAGCCTTAGCAATTTGGCAAGATCCTGTTTCAAGATAGATAGATAGATAGATAGGACTGGGGGTGTAACTCAGAGGTAGAGTGACACTTGGTTTAATTCCCAGCACCCCCAGAAAATAGAAAAGTAAAGAAAAAATTCTTCCTGGAAAGTGAGGATGTACCTGCAGACTCCAGGAAACTATCATGTGTGTACATGAATGGTATAATGGTTTGGATTTAGAATGCCCCCCATCCCTAACAGGAACAAGGTAACAATGTTGGAAATAGAGCTTGGTTGCTAAGGTGGGGTCCCTGGGAGTGTGGCCTTGGGGATTATCTAAGGTCTCTCCTCCCCCGATTGCTCTCTTGCCTTTAGCTTCTGTGATGTGAGGGAAGAGCCTTGCTCTTTCCCTCTCTCTGCTTCCTGCCGCCATGCCCTGAGTTCCACAGACCCCAGCCTGACATAGACTGAACTCTGGAATCTCCAAAAACTGTGAGCAAATAAATTTCCCTTTAAATTGCTTTAGATTACAGCAGTAAGAATGTTGGCGGAAACAAATGGCACTTGTGTGGAATAATTTGAGAGCCTGCCTGCCATCCTGTGTACCACCCAGGAGCAAAATGGCAGACTTGGGTACCTTGGGCTCACATCTTCAAAGCATTGCACCAACAGAGAAAAGTTGGCTCCAAGGATCCAGTTTCAGGGTAGATAGACCCTCCCCAGAGCCCTTTAGTGAACCCCAGTGCCAGCCACCTAAGAGAACAACCCCTCGAGGGACTCACTCATTTTATGGTTTCTGCACCACTCGAAGGCACAGGAGAGAATTCTTACCCACTAGCTTTGTCTCCTGTTTCAAATCCATCATTCCCCAGGAGACCCTTAAGAGCAACCTGAGATGCTTTGTGTGTCTGTGGACCTCACTTATATCTAGAAACCCAAGCTCCCCTGGTCAAGGGGGACCCTAATCCCCATGTGGCTCTTGAATCTGACTCCCTTTTCTGTTCCTCCCTGCACTCCCACAAACCTCCTCTGTGAATTTGGGAGCCTATGGCTATCAGTTACACTCTCCCTATACCTTCAACCTCTTCTCTTGAGTTTTCACTTTCCTTTTTTGCATTAAACAAAAGCTGAAAGTCTGCCCATGATGACTTTCCTCCTGCAACCCTCTGAGTGGAAGTTCTCTCACACACTGAGTGCCTGAGGCCTGGGGTGGGGAGGATGGATTGGGTAGGTCCTCTTTGCTTTCTTCCTGTTATCGCTTCCAAACCCATTCCTTCTCCTTCTCTCTTCAACACTCCACTGTTTGGAGTTCACATTAGTGCCTATTTTACTCTTTCATTAGCGTCTGTAGCCTCTTCTTTCCTGACATCATTCCTGGTGACTTCAGAATCCATGTGGATGAGCCATCTAGGCCTCTCCGTTGTGTCTTTGATCTTCTCTTTTGATCTGCCCCACTCCGCCCACCCATTCACCACCCTATCATCACCCCAAACCCAGGCATCCCACTCTCTGACTGCCACCTCCTCTCATTCCAGCTCCCTTGGGGCAGTATTTCCACGCAACCTCATCAACACTTCCAACGCACCGCCCTCCCACTTTTTCACTTTTGTTATTTCCCTCCAGTTCCCACTTCCTTAACCAGCCTAATTTCCCGGGCTCATCATCTTTACTCTATTTCAAACACTCTTAATTCCCCTATTCTACTCTTCTTCCTTCATATTTGCTCTCAGCTTAAGCCTACATACCTGCCTACTCCATACCTGAACTCAAGCCCATAAACATCATGGAAGGTAAACACACATGAGCTCAAGCAGCCTCACTTTAAATTCATGACCACAAATCTCAAACGGGCACTCAGCCGTGCTCAGCAATGCTACCCAGCTTCTCTACATGCTTACTTCCCACTCACCAAAGCAAATACTTCCCATCTTACCTCCTTCCTCCCCCACCCCTCAAGAGGGACCCTCTGATTCTCCTCGTCTCATATTTCACTGAAAAAAAAAAAGAAAAGAAAGAAAGGGAGCAGACAGACAGGAGGACTTTTATCTTTCCACCACACTTACCAAGTTAGCAGAATTTGTGTTCCTATTCCCCGTCTGCCTTCATATTGCTGTGGATGAAGTATATCATCCTTCTTTTACCAAAAGATAGCCCTGCACTTGTGAGCTAGAGCCCCCGGCTTCTTGGTTTTTCAAGGACTTCGCCTTCCATCTCTGCTGCATCTCCAGCTTCTTCACTCCTTTTAGATCATTCCCAACCAGATGCTGCCTGTCTCAGGACATCGGGTGTCGGCAGAGTCTTTCCTTCACCCCCTGTCTTCCTGTAGCTGCCCTCTTTCTCTGCTGCCCTTCACAACAGTCTTTTCCAGGAGTTCTCTCCTGTCTTTTCTTCCTCACCTCTGATTCTCTGCTTAGCTCTTTGAGATTGGGCTTCTCTTTCCTCTTGTCCACAGACTCTTTTCATGAGGTCACCGAGGACCCCCAGTGGTCACTTCTCTATCCTTGATCTCTCAGCAGCATTTGATACAGTTGCTACAATTGACCATGCCCTGCTCGAACTCCTTTCCTCTCTTGGATTCTCAGTATCCTGTCCCTTTGGTTGCCCTCTCACGGTCTCCTTAGCTGGCCGCCCCATTTGCTGCTTGACCTCGAAATGTCAGAGTGCTGTGAGTCTTGGCCACAGATCTTCTCTAGCTTCATTTTCTTCCCCGTTGAGCTCTTCTGGTCCGAGGCTTTAATATACTCTACACAGCAGTGCCCATACTGTCTCCAGCTCTACCTCTTGGAACTTCAGATTCATATATATCCAACTTCATATTTGATACCTCTACTTGGATGTTGACTAGGTATCTCAGACTGTTCTTGTTACAATCTTGTTTTTCCATTCACCTGTCAACCTGCTCCTCCCAAAGTCTTCCCCATCCCAGTAAACAACACTCCTTCTCACTGAGGATCAGGCCTGAAATATTGGACACATCATTGATCTCTTGATTTTCTCACTCCACATACTCAAGTTCTGTTGAATGTCCCCCAGAACTAATCAAGAATCTGAAACTTCTCTTTATGACCACTATTCCACCGTAGTCCCATCCAACATCAGCTTTCACCTAGATTATGCAGTAGCCTCTAACCTGGTCTCCCTACCTCCATCCTGTTCCCCTACTGTCCATTGTCCACTCAGCAGCCAGAATGATTGTTAGAAAGTGTAAATCAGATCATGACAACTGTGGTGGTTAATTTTATGTGTCAGTTTGACTGGGCTAAGGGATGCCCAGGTACCTGGTAAAACATTATTTCTGGGCATGTCTGGGAGAGCATTTTCAGAAGGGATTAGCATTCAAATCAGTAGATAGTAAAACAGATCCACCTCTCCAGGGGAGTGGGCATCATCTGATCCACCAAGAGCTCAAATAGGACAAAAAGGTGGAGGAAGGGTGAATTTACTTTTGTGTGTGTGTGGTGCTGGAGATCGAACCCAGAGGCGTTCTACTTCCAAGTTACACCCCCATCCCTATTTTATTTTTTATTTGGAAATAGGGTCTTGCTAAGTTGCTTAGGACCCCATTAAGTTCTAAGGCTGGCTTCGTACCTGTGATCCTCCTATCTCAGCTTCCCGAGTACTGGGATTACAGGTATGCACCACCATGCCTGGCTGGTAAATTTACTTTCTCTCCTGGAGCTGGGATATTCATCTTCTGCCTTTGGATGTCAGTGCTCCTTGTTCTTGGGCCTCTAGACTTGGGCTTACATGATTTGCCATCCTGATTCTCAGGCCCGTGGACTTGGACTGGAACTATACCACTCAGTTCAGGCACCACCTCCCCCACCAAAGGTCAAAGCTAGGGAGCGCTCCCTCCACTCTTCCTAGTGCTTATTTCTGCCACTTCATCTGCATATCATTTAATCATTATCTTTTTACTAGATAATAACATTTTACTCATTATTTTTACTAGCTAATTGTTTTTTTTTTTTTACTAGATAATAACTTTTTTTTTGGTGGTGGTACTAGGGATTGAACCCAGGGGCATTCTACCTCTGAGCCAAACCCCCAGCTCTTTTTACTTTTTGTTTTGAAACAGGATCTTGCTAGGTTGCTGAGAGTCTTCCTAAATTACTGAGGCTGGTCTTAAACTTGGATCTTCCTGTCTCAGCTTCCCAAGTACTAGGATTACAGGCATGCACCACCACGCCTGGCTAGATAATAACTTTTTTACTCATGCTAGAACATGAGCTCCCTGCAGACAGGGACTTTTTTCTGTTCAACTCTTTCCCAGCACTTGTCCCTCTCCCTGCTCAATACATATTTGTTGAATGAATGAACAGGAATTCTCCCAGCAACCTTTTGAGCTCAGTTGTGAGAATATCGTTTCCATTTAAAAGATGATAACGAGCTGGGCGTGGTGGCGCAGTTTGTAATCCCAGTACTTTGGGAGGTGGAGACCGGAGGATTAGGGTTCCCGGCCAGCCTCAGCTCGCTCTCTCTCTCTCTCTCTCTCTCTACCTCTCTCTCTCTCTCTCTCTCTCTACCTCTCTCTCTCTCTCTCTCTCTCTCTCTCTCTCCTTAGTGAGGCCCTCCGCAACTTCGTGAGACCCAGTTTCAAAATAAAGTATAAAAAATAGGACCGGGGGTGTAGCGCGGAGGTAGAACGCCCCTGGGTTCAATCCCCGATACTGCAAAAAAAAAAAAAAAAAGATGATAATGAGACATAAGGGAAGAATAATGTGGCAATTTAGAGGCAGAGCAGGCCAGGGGCTCTTTCCACCCTTCCAGTTTCTTTAGAAAAGATCTCCATGGCGTCCCCAAGCATAAGTAGAGGACAGCCAGTGACTGAGACTGCTCACAGTGAGACTCTAGGGGACCTTCCAGCAGAGTCCTCACCAGGCTCCCCTCCTGCGTGGAAGGCAAGCTCCCAGCTCTGCTGCTACCCTGCCATCTCCTGCCTCAAACTCCCCGAGGCCGCTGCAGCTTTCTACCTGCTCTGGTTTTCAGCTCTTTCTCCCTTTGTTTTGAAATGCTCTCACTTTTCTGTAAGCTCAGCTGCACATTTTAAAATAATTACAAAAAGACTTTTCCCCCCAGAATTTCTGGGTGTTTGTAGCAGGGAACTCTTCAGTTATTTGGTCTTCTACCTCACCAGTAGTTACTTTGTCTCTCATGTTCAGGCTCCCTCTCCTTCCCTACTCCCATTCCATCTTGGAGTGATTTCTCCAGAGATGAAGAGCAAATGTATAGAGAAACCTAAAGTGTTGCCTCTCTTGACCCTAAAGTTGCTGTTGAAGCCACTATGGAAAGGACTGACCCGGGACTGAGAGATTTAGAGTTGGGGCTTTCCAGTGTAGGAGGGCGCAGTGCAATGTCCCATGAAAAGGTGTGGGGCAGGTCCTGGCAGAGGAGCTTCCTGCCCAGCTGGGGGCCCCTTCCCAAGCCAGCGCCAGCCCTCGGGCTCTCTGCTGCCTACACAATCAAGTCCATGCTCCTTGGCCTAGCCAAGACCTTTACTACTTGCCCGGTTGGTTCCCCCGGCCTCCCCTCTTGCTTCAGCCACCCGTATGATCCACCTGCCAGTTCTCACACTGCCTCATGCCTTCTCATCCTGGGGTCCTTTTCTACAGTGTTTTGCCCCTTGGATTTTTTTCTACCTTCCAAGGGCCGGGTCCAACATCATCTCTCAGGAAGGTGGGGGAACCCTTCTTGTCCCCCAGCCTCCCATAGCCATCTGTGGTCCTTCCTGTGTCCCTGTTGACTATACCTTACTGTCTCTGGGTTCTGTGTCTGTACAGACCTGAGAGAATGTCACCTCAGCTGGCTCCTGCCAGTACTTGGTGTGGCCCCTTTTCTTCTTCCTTCTTTCCTTCCTTCCTGTACTGGGGATGGAACCTAGGGCCTCACACATGCTAGGCATAGGCTCTACCACTCAGCTGTACTCTAGCCCTTTGTTCTTTGCGGGTGTGGAATGATGAGACTAGGCCTTGGGGACCTGACTGCCACACAGAGGCACGGGGTCCTACCAGAGCAGCATGCTTCTCCCTGGTCCCCGGCAAGGACCACCATGGCAACCCTGCGCTTGATGGAGGTGACTACGAAGGCTGCCCTCTGTGCTCGCACCCAGAGCCAGGGCTGAGGGCCCAGAGGCAATGGAGGGGGCACAGCTTGGCTCAGAATGGAGGAGAGTTAGCTAGCTCACAGCTTTTATGTTGTGGATCCTGGGAGGAGACGACGCCACATCCTGAAAGATCCCTCAGCCACCGTTACTCCATTGCCTGGATGGATCATGCAGGTTCCCCACCCCCAGCAGCACCTCTGAATGGGAGAGTATATGAACAGGCGGTCAGCAGAAGGTGGAGGGATTTCCAAGACTAATTTTGGTATGATGAGTTTTGCATGACTCCAATATCAGGTATGTTTCCACTGTAGTACCAGTACCTGATACAGACCTTGTTGTATAAATGAATGAATCCTCCACATTAGAATTAGGCAGACCCTGGAAAATTATTAGATCCAGTGCACATTTTGTGGAGAAATAAATACTAGTAATAAGTATTTATTGACAGCTAACTCTATGCTAGGTACAATGCTAAGCACTTTACATACATTATCTAGTTTTATTTTTTCATTAACAATGTAAATGGAAGTAGCATCCTTATTTCACAAATAAAGGAATAAATAAAAAAGGCACAGAGAAGTTCAATAGTCTGACCAAGTTTGCACAGCTGGTGAGGCGCAGGACCAGCTGTGCTCAGGGCCTACTGGCTAACCCCATGCTGCACTGGTTCTCATTGCATCTGGAGGAAACAGAGACCCGCAGAAAGGCAGCAACTTGCCTGGGACCCCAGCCCCTCACAGGTAAAACGGTCAGCTTTATCCAGAGGCGCCTTTATTTCTCGACCTTCCAAGACATCTGGCCACAAAGCCACCATGAAGAGGAAAAAGAATTTCAAGTGCCTTCTAAGAGCCACCTCCATTCTCTTGCTGTATAGGCACGGAGCCTGCACTCCAAGAGCCAGCCAGGAAGAAAGATTTGATCTCCCGGGCAGGATCCGCTTCCCATGGCAATGCCGCCTTGAGTCGCGGCTCTGGTATGAAGTAAGACTTGTTCAGGGCAGTGAGAGCTGCAAGTCCCATTGTGTCGAGTGGTGACAGTGTAATCCTCCCTGATAATTTCATTCCCTCTCCTAACTCCCCTCCATTATGCGTCCTTAGAGTGTGACTTCAGATGCCTCTTTAGGTTCTAGTCTGGTAAGTGCAGGGGGATTTGGTGAGGGGGGAGAGGGGAAGAAGGGCTTTTCCGCACTCAGATTACTCCAGGATGCTTCGTTGAAAACAACTCCCCACCCCACTTTGGATTTTTTTTCTCAATTTTTTTTTGCCAGAGCTATTTTTAATGGATATTAAATTATATATAAAAGAAGAGATATTAGTATATTAAACCTCCTTTTCCCCATCATCCTGCTTCAATAATACCAACATATGGCCAATCTTGCTTTATTATACCCCTTCCATCTCTATCTCCTTACCATTGGATTATTTTATATATCTGGGATACACATAATCTTTTATCTCTAAATAAATGTTTTATGTTAAATGCCTGTAATATCCTATCATACCTAAAAATTAAAAATAATTTCTTAATATCATCATATTTTGGTATATCTGGTATATATATCAGATATCTATATCTATATCTATATATATGTATATATCAGAATCCGAGAAAGTCTACACACTGAATTTGGCTGATAGATCTTTTGTGTGTGGGTGTACTAGGGATTGAACCCAGGGGCGTTTTACCTCTGAACTATACATACCCCAGCCCCATTCATTTTATTTTTTATTTTGAAACAGGATCTCCCTTAGTTGCTGAGAGCCTCACTAAATTGCTGAGGCTGTCTTTGAACCTGCAATTCTCCTGTCTCAGCCTCCCAATACTGGGATTACAGGCGTGCATCACTGCACCTAGCTAAAAAAATTTATATTTTGAAGAAATTTGGTTGTGCTGTGGAGTTGTCCCTGTTCTTGATTTTGGTGACTCCATCCCCAGGGGATCATTTACCATGTTCCTCTTGTCCCTGTTAGTGACCTCTAGAAGTGTGATCAGATTCAAGGGCATTGCATTTGAGGGCAAGAAAGTGGTAGAAGTGGCACTGTGTGCTTTTTCCTGACATGATGTCTGGTTTTTCCTCATCAGTGGTTTCTTAAGAAGATACTGACCAGTAGGCTCAGGTGTTTGCAGCCTGGTCCATCCATTATAATGTTGGCCTTTTGCCTAATGCTTTTAGCAGTCATTGATAATCCTTGCTTAATGCTATTGTTTCATCAGAGATTTTTGTGCAAAAAAATTTTTTTATTCCCCTGACTTCTTCCCTTAAGATCAATCTTCAATTTTAATTCTGAGGTTTCTTTTTCCTTTGCTAGCTGTAATTAAGAGCCTGATCTCATCTACTATTGGATTACTCTGAAGTGTGGCACATAAATGAAAGGCAGAATAAATGCTTGACCATTTACCTTTATTTACCTGGTTTTAGAATAATGAGTTTATTCTCAAACTTCCTCCAAAGGGGATATGCTGGTTATGTATTGATGCATAGGAATTACCCCCAAGCTTTGTGGTTTAAAACAACCACCATTTTATTATGTCTCACAATTTTATGGGTCAGGAATTGGGGCCAGGATCAGCTGGCGATTCTTCAGCTCTGTGCGGCACCCACTGAGGTTATTTGGATGGAGTCAGCTCATGCATGGACTGGTTGGAGCAGCCAAGACAGCTGTATTCCTATTTATGATGGCTTAGTGGAATGGCTGGAAGGCTGAGCTTTGCTGGAACTGCCAGCAGGAGTGCCTACATATGGCTTCTACAGACTTTGTGCATGGAAGCCCAGGAATCTCAGAGAATGTCCCAAGACACTCAGATACAAGCAGTCAGCCTTTTTCCAAACTTGCCTCAGAAGTCACACAGCAGCATCTCTGCCATATTCTATTGATGACAAGTGAGTCTCAGGACTGGTCCAGTTTTGGGAGGAAGATAGCACACAGCACATGAATGCTGGGAGGCCAAGCTCATTGGGACCCTTTTGCACATTCTGATTCAGTGGGTCTGGGCAGAGCATGAAGTCTGCATTTCCATGTGCTCCCAGTGGAATTACTGCTGCTGTCCCTGGACCACTTTTTTTTTTTTTTTTTTTTTTTTTTTTTTGCTGTACTGGGGATTGAACCCAGGGGCATTCTACCTCCGAGCTACACCCCCAGCCCTATTTTTTTATTCTTTATTTTGAAACAGGGTCTCACTAGTTGCAGAGGGCCTCACTAGGTAGCTGAGGCTAGCCACAAACCTGGGTCCTCCGGTCTCAGCTTCCCAAGTACTGGGATTACAAGCGTGCGCCACCACGCCCAGCTAGACCACTCTTTTTTAGCAAGGTTTCTAAGAACATGGATAGAACATATTCCTAAGTGCATCACAGGATTGTTTTCAAATTGTTTCTGTTGTATTACTAGTTACCAGCTTCCATACTGCTACTCTGAAAAAGCAGCTATATGGAGCATAGACTTTCCTAGCTTCTGTAATATACTTGGCACCTTCTCTCTGCAAGGGGCTAGGTCATCCTGATAATTTTGGCTGGGAGCTGGCTGTAGAAGGCATGGCCATGCTCTAAATGTCTGTGATCTCCTTCAAGGCCAGAAGAATGTGACAGCCCCATTGTGAACAGGGTCAACAGTGTGTTACCAAGCTTTGGTAATGGTGAGGTGCCCATCACCACCTCCTGCCAACTACTGCCATATGGTATCTCATAAGCTCTGGCCTCAGCTGAACACATTCATTGGGAACACCTCAGAAACTTGGCTTTGACCTGCTTAAACACTTGAGCAGGGATCTATCCTGAGAGTCTGGCCCTTCCCTGATTCTGAAGAAGCAGCCCGACAGGACTCACAGGGGTTTTGTGGATGGGACCAAGAGTGCCACAGCCACGCACCAATAATGAGTGCTTTGAATGGCTGTAAATACTCCATCCAGTGAATGTCACATGTGTTACCAAACTGTTTCCTACTATTGTAGCTGTTTGCATTTAAAAAATTATTTATATGGCATGGCGTGGTGGTGCATGCTTGTAATCCCAGTACTTTGGGAGGCGGAGACCGGAGGATCCAGGTTCGCGGCCAGCCTCAGCTCTCTCTCTGTCTCTCCCTGTCTCTCTCTCTCTACTTAGTGAGGCTTCTGCAACTTCGTGAGACCCGGTTTCAAAATAAAGTCTAAAAAATAGGGCCGGGGGTGTAGCGTGGAGGTAGAATGCCCCTGGGTTCAATCCCTGGTCCGCAAAAAAAAAAAAAAAAAAAAAAAAAAATATGAGCAATACTATATATTTTTTATGCACAAGGCCTTTTTATTCTGTTGAATTCTTCTCTTAAGATCAATCTTCAGCTGGGTGTGATGGCACACACCTGTAATCCCAGTACTTGGGGGCTGAGATAGGAAGATCACAGGTTTAAGGCTAGCCTCAGCAACTTAGAGAGGCCCTCAACAACTTAGAGAGACCCTGTTTCAAAATTAAAAATAAAATAGGGCTGGGGGTGTAGCTCAGAGGTAGAATGCTCCTGAGTTCCATCCCTTGTACCCCCTTACACACACACACACACACACACACACACACACACACACACAAAATCAATCTTCAAGAGCAGAATTGATTTTTGGATCTCTATGTATGTTACCAACTTGCTTCCCCAAAGAAGTGAACAATTTCTATTCTAATATCGGTGTTTGTTCATACTAGTGTTTCTCAATAGCATGGAGAGTTATCCTTTTAGGGTTTTTTTGCAAATTTTGTAGGTATAAAACTGAATTTAAATTTATTTTGAATTTCTTTTTCCCTATTGTATTCTAAGTTGTTAGCTCTTTCCTCTTAAAACAGTTCTTACATTTTTGTTTCTTTCTTCCCCAACCCTATTTTTTTAAAAAATTTTATTTGGAAACAGGATCTCACTAGGTTGCTGAGAGTCTCACTAGGTTGCTGAGGCTGGCTTAGAACCTGTGATCCTTCTTTCTCAGCCTCCCAAGTACTGGGATTATAGGCATGTGCTACTACGCCTGGCTAACCTTTTCCTTTTGGAGGGGGGCTAGGGATTGAACGTAGGGATGTTCCAACTCCAAGCTATACCCCCAGCCCTATATTTTATTTTTTATTTTGAAACAGGATCTTGCTGAGTTGTCTAGGCTGACCTCAAACCCATGATCCTCCTGTTTCAGCCTCCCAAGTACTGGGATTACAGGCCTGTACCACCAGGCCCAACACCTTTTTCTTTTTAAAGCAATGATAATTTCCTTCCTTCCTTCCTTCCTTCCTTCCTTCCTTCCTTCCTTCCTTCCTTCCTTCCTTCCTCTCTCCCTCCCTCCCTCCCTCCCTCCAGAATCTAGCCTGGGGTTTCTCAGTAGCAGCACTGCTGACATTTTGGACCAGATAATTCTGTGTTGGGAGGGGCTTCTCTGTGCATTGTAGGATGTTTAGCAGCCCTGGTCTCTACCCCACTAGATGCCAGTAGCACCCCATCCCAACTGTGACGACCAAAAATGTTCCCACTGCCAGGTGTGGTAATCCCAGTACTTGGGAGGCTGAGACAGGATTGCAGGTTCGCAGCCAGCCTCAGCAACACGAGGCTGTCCGCAACTTAGTGAGACCCTGTTTCAAAATAAAAAAATAAAATAGGACTAGGGGTGCAGCTCAGGGGTAGAATGCCCCTGGATTCCATCCCTAGTGCCACACACACACACACAAAAAGTTCTCAGACATTGCCAAAGGTCTCCAAGGTGTGGGGGCAAAATTGTCCTTGGTTGAGAACCAGTGGTCCAGTCTAATACCCGTTGTGACTCTTATTTAATAAAAGAAAATAAATAAAAATGAAAAGAAGATGAGGAAACTGAAGTCCAGTGAGATGTTGGGGAATTTTTCAAAGTGGCAAAGGGAGGCCTACCAAATCAAGCCAAAAGGGATCCAGGAAGCGATACTACAAAGAGATGTTAGTACATGCAGATGTTGGCTCTCTCATAGCTGTTGGAACAATAACAAACTCCACAAAATGATTTGGGATTTTACCCATGACACAGGCGGTAACTCTCTGCCCAAGAATTCTCACGCACCTCACGAGATGTCGAGACAAAGCAATGTCACTTAGTTTTATTTCTGTTGTTTTAGATCTTTCTGGTGAGTGACTTGGAGTTTTGGGTTCAGTGAACTTTGACTGGGTGTCTGAAGCAGATATCCAAGAAGCCAAACCATGCTACAATTAAAATAATAATATTCATTGCACAATGATGCCTATGTGAGACCAGTAAAACACTACGAAGCATCAGCGTCATTTTTGCTAGAACTATTTTTAAGGATGTGCTCCTCCGAGGAGGTACTGTGAGGAGGAGAGGCCAGCAGAGGAATCCAGAGGTCTGATGCAGTCCTAACTCTGCCATTAATACTGTGTGCCATGTGCAGGTATCTGCCCCTAGTATGGCCTCAGTTTCCTTCTCTGCATAATGAAAGGTTAGATCATGCAAGATTTTCTGCACTGTCCTTCAATAATTCTTGTTGACATTCTTCTATGTTTATATATTTTAACTCCCCCATCTCCACCCCAGGACCTGATGCAGCACCAGACTCAAAATAGGTATTGAGCAAGTGCTTATTAAATGTGCAGACAAAGCCAGGTATGGTGGCACATGCCTGTAATCCCAGTACCTGGGAGGCTGAGACCGGAGGATCACAAGTTCTAGACCAGCCTCGGCAACTTAACGAGACCGTTTCAAAATAAAATTAAAATTGGGCTGGATGTGTAGCTCAGAGGTAGACCATACCTGGGTTCAATCTACAGTACCACAATAAATAAATAAATGAATAAACATATAAATAAATTAATTAAAATAAATGCACAGATAAATTGCTTAGGAGATAAATGACAATAATATTCCCGCCTCCACAGAAGTGTACAATTGAAAGGGGTCTTAGAATTGAAAGAGTTGGGGAAGCTCATTAGCTCTAACTTCCAACCAGAGCCGAGACTTTTTATTTCTCATAGGCAGGACCTATAGTTTAACTACTTCTGTTAGGTAGTGAGGGGACTTACTATTTATAGAACCAGTCAGCTCCACTGTTGGGTAGATTTAGAGATTATAAAATTCTTCCTTATCTGGAACCTCAACCTCCTTGTAGCTGTCATCTACCATCAGTTTTGTTTTTTTATTAATTTTAATTTTAATTGAAGAAATATATGCACAGAGTTTGAAATATATATATATCCTTTTTATTTTTTGTTTTGAAACAGGGTCTTGCTAAGTTCCTTGAGCTGACCTCGAACCTGTGATCTCTTGTCTCAGCCTCCCAAATACTGGATTTCAGGAGTGCACCACCAGGCCCAGTTAAAGTCAAATAATAATGTCTTTATTTATTTATTTATTTATTTACTTATTTATTTATTTATTTATTTATTTATTTATTTATTTATTTTTGCGATACCAAGGATTGAACCCAGGGGCGTTCTACCTCCGTGCTACAACCCCGGCCCTATTTTTTTTATACTTTATTTTGAAACTGGGTCTCACGAAGTTGCGGATGGCCTCACTAGGTAGAGAGAGAGACACACACAGGGAGAGAGAGAGAGAGAGAGAGAGAGAGAGAGAGAGCTGAGGCTGGCCACGAACCCGGATCCTCCACTCTCTGCCTCCCAAAGTACTGGGATTACAAGCGTGTGCCACCACGCCCAGCCTATAATGTCTTATTTATAATAAAAATTCCTCAGTCCTTTTCACTCACCAGTCCTGCTCCCCCCAGACATTTTCTACTCTTTTAACTGCTTCCTCTGATACTTATATCTGCATTTCTAAATGATATGCTTATACTGTTGTTTCTGGATTTATAATTTTGGACATTATTTACTGATTTCCCATTTCTATAAAAGAGAGTTTGACATTCTTAACTAACATTCTCTAACTTCCTTCCCTTTATCCTCTCACTATCCTATTACAAGTTTTGGCTTAATTGTTATACAGTGTTGACATGAAGATGGCTGTGTAAATATTGTTTAGCTGGGCATGGTGGTGCACGCTTGTAATCCCAGTACCTGGGAGGCTGAGACTGGAGGATCTGGGTTCGCTGCCAGCCTCAACTACTTAGGCCATCCGCAACTTAGTGAGACCCTGTTTCAAAATAAAGAATAAAAAAATAGGACTGGGGGTGTAGCTTGGAGGTAGAAAGCCCCTGGGTTCAATCCCCAGTACCGCAAAAACTAACTAACTAACTAAATATTTAATGATAAGCCAAATAAAATACTATGTCTCTCTTTTTGCACTCTGTTTTTCCTGGAATTAATAATTGCTTTGATGAGTTTCTATGTACTTTCCTGTAATTTTTCCCACATATTTCAACTAAACTGTAAAATGCCTATCAACACATAATGTTTTTGTGAGTTTTTATTTTTGTCAGTTAAACATTTACATAAAGAGTCAAACAACTTTATAGGATTTTATACAAAACAAAAACAAAACCAGACCTTTTGCTTCCCCTTCTCCCTTTCTCCTACTCTAAAGGGTCCCTCCCCTCCCCCACCATAGTGGGAACTGAACCTCGGGGTGCTCTACCACTGAGCTATATCCCCAGGCTTTTTAAACTTTTTTTTATTTTCAGATCAGGTCTCACTAAGTTGCCCAGGCCGTCCTCCAACTTGTGATCCTTGTGATCCTCCTGCTCAGTCTCCTCAGGAGCTGGGATTAGAGGCATGTGCCACAGAGCCCAGCCAAAGGCAATTTTCTCTCCAACACCTTTGATTCTTTTGATATGTGTCTTCCACATCTGTATAAAACATGATTAAATTGCCACCACTTGATTTTAAAAATCGAGATGTGTGGGAGGCTGAGAAAGGAGGATGGCAGGTTTGAGGCCAGCCTCAGCTACTTAGTGAGGCCCTCTGCAACTTAGTGAGACCCTGTTTCAAAATAAAGAATAATTAAAAAAATCACCACTAAAAACACAAATAACCCAATCAAAAAATGGGCAAGTGAACTGAACAGACACTTCACAGAAGAAGAAATACAAATGGCCCATAAATGTATGAAAAAATGTTCAACATCATTAGCAATCAGAGAGATGCAAATCAAAACTACCCTGAGATTTCACCTAACCCCAATTAGAATGGCAATCATTAA
>PVJS01015797.1:0-38368 GCA_004027185.1 Glis glis | reverse complement strand
GATGGCGCTGGCGGACCCCTCGGAGGGAGGTCCCGCAGATAGCCCCACCTAGCCTCAGGAGGGCTATGATAGGCAGTTACCTCCTTCCGTGCTCACAGACGACAGGTGCCTCTACCTATGATAGGTTACAGGGGGGCGTGGTGACCCGACCCGTCGCGTGCCATTGGGTCACACCCTACTGCTTGCGAGTTTCCTGTATGGCCTCTACTATAAAAAGGGGATTGGCTTTCTAATAAATGAGATTGTGTCAGACATGTCTCCCGGTCCGAGGTATGGTTTTTTGGGCTGTCGACGTTTGCTCCCCCGTCAGCATCCGTACCACTTCCGGACCGGCCCCGAGAGGCATGTGTTTTCATTTCTTTGGGTAGCTAACTAGGAGAGGAATTACTGGGTCATAAGGTGAATTCATAATTAATTTTCTAAGACTACCAGGTCTGTTAGATGACCTCAGGGTCATCATTCTGATCATGTCAGCTCATTTTAGAATGATGTAGATGTAGACAAAGTTGTTGAAGAAGAAAAATAATACTCAGAATTTTATATTCATTTTTCATTAATCCCTCTGATAATTCCTCTAAGATAGGTATCATGATTATCCTCATTTAAAGAGGAGGAAACTAAGGCTTATCAAAATGAAATAACTCAGAACTTAAGCTTAGGCCTTTCTGACCCCAAAGATTGTGTCTTTAGCTAGTTGATTGAGCCAGTGTGGACTATAGTCAAGATTTTTGCATTGTGTTTTCTCTCTCAGATTGGACAGCTGCACATCCTGTTAATCATGGTAACCAATGAGGGGAGGTTCTGGTCAGCTGAAATGTCATTTCATCTTGTATTAACTGTTAGTTCAAGAAGCTAAGGAAAATATAATGTGCCATATACACTTAGAAATCATTTGCTAGATTTCTATGGAGTACTATAGAAATCACTTATAAATCCAACTATGCTACTATATTTAAAATGTACTTGTTTTTCACTTGATTTATATTATATTTCTTTGGAGGACTTCATCCTCACAAAACACAATAAATGGGAACTAACTGTATGTGGAACCCTGAGAATCTCTAATACATGGAGGCAACATGACCTAGCAGGAAAAACATGAATTTGAGAGTAAAAGAGCCTTGGATTGAATTCTCAGTCTGATATTTCACAGTGGAAAAGCTATTAAACTTTTTTCCTCATCAGAAGAATGGAGATAGCACTGTCGATCTTAAAGGGTTGTCATGAGGATTAAAGAAGATTACAAATCAATTGCTTGGTGAAGCATTAGGTTCTTGGTGAGTGCCAGCATCGAGTTTCTTTTTCTAGTTCACTTTTTTTTTTAAAGGGCTCAAAATTTTTTATCCAGGCTTGAAATCTACACCCCTTCCTGCTAGAGGTTCATGATCCCTACTAAATGGTATGCAAACTTTTGTGTTTTCACATGTGCATTTTGGTGGGAAGTTGCCCCTGGCTCTCATCAGATTTCAAAGAAATACCTCATTTGAAGATGCATGAGTCAGCTTTCTTTTACTATAACAAACCCCTGAGATGATGCACTTATTGAGGGAAAAGTTTATTTTGGCTCACAGTTTTAGAGGTTTCTGTCCTTGATCGATTGAGCCTATGGCTCTGGGTCCTGTGGCAAGGTAGCACAGCATGATGAGCACATGGCAGAGCAAAACTGCTCACCTCATGGCCTGGGAACAGAGGAAAAGAAAGGGGCAGGGTCCCACCATCTCCTCCAAGGACACACCCCCAGTGGCCTGAAGACCTCCCACTGGGCCCCACCTCTTAAAGGCTCTACCACCTCCCAATAGTGTCAAGCTAGGGATTAAGCCTTAAAACATGGGCCCTTGGGGGACATTTAAGATCCAAACTATAGCAAAAGCCAATTCAGAACCACTATGAGACCATTCTTCATTCGCTTCTTCAACACTGTTTATTGAACACTTACTATGGATCAAGCATTTTGCACCTGTCCCTGGCTTTAAGGAATGTGTGACCTAAGAGTGAATAAAAATTCGCCATGCTTTGTAAATCGGTGTGTTCTCACTCTAATTACTTACACTTATGTGGGTTGCCCATTAAAGATTGGAACAGGAAGCAAAAAGCAGAAGAGTCCTTGGCTAGGGTGGAGAAGAAAATGATATCGTGTAAACAGGGAAAGGCTTAGGAATCCAGGAAATAAAAGTTCACATTGAACCTACAGCCAACAATTCTGTTGCCATGTAAGAGGGTGCAGGTCCTGCCCTGTCCGAAAGTGTTGGTTGAGAGGTGAGGGGAACAGTGGAGGCGTGGGGATTGGGAAGGGTGTGGGTTGCAGCTTGAGTTCCCATTACCAAGCTGAGGCCCTCAGGACTCTGTCTACCTGAAGGGGACAAATTTTTCCAATTTGTTCAAACTGCCAGTCTAGTGTGTTGCTGCTACACAAAGGGTACAATTTTCCTCTAGGAGCTGAGCTGTTAAACTTTAAAGTGGATCAAGTCCAGTCCTGGGGGGGGGCGTGCTCTTTGCTCAATTGATCTCTTAGAGAACATGATCAAGATAGCAGTTAGGTCACTATGTCAACAAAGTTTTGAGAACAAAGGCGTGCCTTTCAGCTGCCTGTCTTTCCAGGTAGTTAGCAAGGTGAACTGGAAAAATCCTAAAGCAGGAGGGGAATTTAGGCAATTCTGCAGCCTTATTCCCTTATTTTATAGGCGAAGAAACTGGGGACCAGGAAAATTGGGTGACTTTTCCAAGGCTTCATAGCCTTTTCTTAAGCACGGGCTGCTGTTCATCAGCAGAGCAGCTGGAGAGTAGAGGGTTAGAACAGGCACTTTCTGGGTGACTCACATTAATGCTGTGAGCACTTAGCCATGGGAATGACCCCTCTGCAGTCCCATTTCCGCCTACCTTGTCCACAGTGACCCACTCCACCTGCCCGATCATATCTCAGGGCCAGAGTCTGTGCATATTTGTTCTTTGATTATTGCACTTTGCTCTTTTATTTTTACTGGCCCTGCACTTGTGTTTGTTCGTGGTGCTGTCTTCATGCATATTGCAGGAGGCCCTATGTTTAACTTGATCTTGGGACTAAATATAACCACTGCTATCTCTAGAGATACCCCTAGATGTCAGCCCTTTTGCGGTGTTTGTAAACTCCACCTGGGTTGCATGCACAGGACAGGCTCCAGCACTACTTTCATGGGAGTTCACTCTTAAATGAGAACTTTCACCGAAAGCAGGGATGGTTAGGATCCGGAAGAAATCAATTGCTATCACAGACTACACTCATGCTTTGTCCCAGCTGTGCAGAAAGCCTTGGTTTTCAGATCTTAGGAGAGAAGACCAGGAAGGTGTGTACTTAGTACTCTTCTTCTCCACATAAAAACATGGTAAATGTCCCTTCCCAAACTCCATTCCCCTGCTGTGGGCCCTGGAACTGAAATCTAGCCAAAGGAACTGGAAATTATCTGTAGCATTGTCACATCTTCCAGGGACATTGCCACAGTGTCCTTGGAAGAATCTAGCTACATGGTGCCCCAGGTCTTAGAAGCATGGTTCTTGGACATTGCTACCATGCTCCATATTGTGAAAGGACAATCTTCCGACCCCACCCCCTCGTAAAGCTCCCCCTAACTCTTGTATCAACACTGTCTCCCTCCCCCAACCAAACACACCTATAGTAATTACTGTGGGTGTTAAAAATTGCCTGTGTGGTTCAGAAATTAGTTTGTGGTTTTCATCTTGTCAAAACAAGAGCAGAGCCTCCTTGAGCCGGTGTCTTCTACTTTATCTTCCCCTGATTCCTCTACTCAGTGCTGAGAAAGCGTTGGGTGCTTGCCAATTTCTCAGTTTCTTGAGAACATGGAAGAAGATTGAAGCCAGCATTCACCACCTTCCCCTGCCCCTGAACACAGCAGAATCTGCTATGAGCTATGCGACAGGCAGAGTGACAGACAAGAAGAGGTGGCCTGAGTGGCAGCAGGACCTCGTAGACAAAAAACAATACAAAACAAAACCCTAGTGAAAGATGAAAGGGGACACTCGCTCAGCCAGCTGAGTCAACCCAGGAAGAGTGAGATAACAGAACTTGAAACCACATGGCTCTCACATCCTCCAAGTGGGTCTGAAATCAGATCCTTTAAAATTTCCTCTAGGTCCACACACCAGAGATTCACTCCTTTGAAGGAATACTATATGCAATGACATCATTTCTCAAACCAATCTCCCTTTCTCTCCTTCCCTCACTTCCCACAATTGTGGAACCACCATGTACAAATCTGGATCAAGGAGGAATACCAAAATGTACTCCTTAGAGCTTACTACCTAGGGATAAAAAAGACTCCTCCAAAGTTGTATTTATTTATTTATTTATTTATTTATTTATTTATTTATTTATTTGGTACTGGGGATTGAACCCAGGGGCATTCTACCTCTGAGCTACACCCCCAGCCCTATTTTTTTATTCTTTATTTTGAAACAGGGTCTCATTAAGTTGCAGAGGGCCTCACTAAGTTGCTGAGGCTGGCTGTGAACCTGTGATCCTCCTGTCTCAGCCTCCCCAGTACTGGGATTACAAGCGTGCGCCACCATGCCAGGCTTTCAAAGTTGTATTTAAAGGACTAAAAAGGATGGTTAGTAAGACCACTGGGCTGCCAATGGGGGGTGTCAGGAGCACAGTTCAGATCTTTAGAAGAGGTTGTTTGGGGAATGAATTCAGGGAGAATGGGTGACCTCAGAGAAAGAAGATAGCAAAAGGAAGAGAGAAAGAGTTCTTGGTGTGTTTGTGAAGTTGCTTCAGCCTCCAGGAAAGAAGCAAATGGAGATGGTGAGATTGTGGGGACCAGAGGAAGCATAAAGGGAGAATAAACATGATTCCACTGGAAAAGGAGAAAGTGTGGCAGGCCTGGAACACGAGGCCATGCTTCATATGCTTCTTCGTAGGATGGCATGTGGTTGTTTCATCATCCTATAGATGTATGGCTAGAACTTTCTCCATGGCTGGCTGCTGAAAGGTCTTGGAAAGGTCTCATCCAAGTTTGTGTTAACTGTCGATGAGTTCTGGAAATAGCTCCTGTTCTTTGCCCTCGGTTCTGTGTTTACAGGGTCACCCTCATGCCATCAGGACTTTGAATGAGGACACAGTGTTCATTAAAAGGACAGTTCTTGCCAGTACGTATCTGCAGCTGACTGTGGGGTTGTCAGTGGGGGCAGGGGACAGTTTTGGTGGCCAGATTTTGAGAGTCTCTCTGGATTTGACATTTCTACTGCAGACCATAATCCACAAGGGACTCAAGAAGTATGTTCTCATGGTACAGCTGAAAACACAGAGGCTGAGTGTCCCCATCTACAGGGAAGTGGGGCTGTCTGTGAGCTCAAGGTGGGGCCTTCTGAATTCAGTGATTTGTGGTTAGAACTAGAATTTCAGGGTTCTTGTGGTTTGGGGTCTATCTAGGCAGGTGTTAGGAAACTGGAATTACTAGGTCATTAAGTGGTGTTGAGTGTGGCTGTCCAGAGTGTAGAACGTTTTATTCAAGAACACAGAGGAAGATCTTATCTCCACATATAATATTATGTGGGACATAAGACGAAAGCCCACAACTCCCTTGGAAATAGGCAGTGATATCTATACACAATGAGTTGAGATAAAAATTCTTATCTTGTGTTTGTAGCCATATTAGAAGTCCAATTAATTTGCTCACTAACATAATGGTTTTCATTATTCCACACCCCAGGTGAAATGAGAGAACATGTCTCTTGCGTGCAGAGATGGTAGACATTCATAAATTCCTTTTGCCCTTTGCCATTCCTATACCACTGGTTCTCCACAGAAGAAGCTCTGAACTCCATACATTTGAAGCCCTGCACCACCTGGTTCCCTTTCACGTGTTAAATGATACATGAGCACCAATTATGTGCCAGGCTAGACAACACAACAGGCAAAGTCCTTGCCCTCATGGAATTTGCATTCTGGTAGGAGAGAAAGTCAAGATGGGATCTCACTACATTGCCCAGATTGGCCTTGAACTCCCACCTAGGTCTCACAAGCAGCAGGGTCAGTTTCCTTCTATTTAAAGTACATTCTATTCATTGAGCATTTATGAGTAGTAGTATAATCTCTTGGTCTTTGTTTGAATATATTTTTATTTTGTTGGGTCTCAGAAAATAATACCCAGCAGGGCCCCAGAAATAAAAATCTCATTCTGACCATCTTTTGCCCCTCTTTCTTTTGCTTCTCTTCTTCCCCAAGGTGGGCCATAGACACTAGAATCCTCCTTTTCCCAATGTGGGTCATAGAATCTAGAACTCTACTCTTTCCCAAAGCCAGCCAGAAAACCTAGAAGTATTACTCTTTCTCCTGCCTTTCTGTGTAGGAGCTGGCCATAAAGAAATTCTCTCACCTACCTTGTCTGATAGTGGATCATAAAATTCTCATTCCAGAAGGGGTCTTGCTCTATACACAAGAGGCCAAGAAGAATTTGAACAGATAGGCCTTGCTGGGTTTCTCCCTCCATCTATTACCACTACATTGTGCTCTTTTGTCCAATCTCATTTTTACCTGGCTGTCTAGTCGTTGTCAAATCTAAGCATAAAAATGGAAAGGCTGGAGCTGGGCTTAGTGGCGCACGCTTGTAATCCCAGTACTTTGGGAGGCGGAGACTGGAGGATCCAGGTTCGTGGCCAGCCTCAGCTCGCTCTCTCTCTCTTTCTCTCTCTCTCCCTGTCTCTCTCTCTCTCTCTCTCTCTACTTAGTGAGGCCCTCTGCAACTTCATGAGACCCGATTTCAAAATAAAGTATAAAAAATAGGGCCGGGGGTGTAGTGCGGAGGTAGAACGCCCCTGGGTTCAATCCCCGGTACCGCAAGAAAACAAAAAGGGAAAGGCTGGAGAAGAGCAAAGGCTGAAGAATAGAGACAGGCTAGGATTGGGGGGCTGGAGGGTACCTAGGGGATGTGGACAGAAGGGACCCATGGAGAGGGGGCTTGCTAAACTGGAGATTTCATGGTTTTATTTAAGTTTTAAAAAGAACTTTTTTTTGGCCAAAAGAATGGAAATGGACTGGAGAGGGCAGTGGGGAGGCAGTGGCTGTTGAGGGGGCTGCTAAAGGGTCCAGGGAAGAGATCATGATGCTGACTTTGAGAGACAGGAGGCATGGGTGCTGTGAGCTGGATCTGGGGGATTATGCAAAGAGAAGGAGACCTTGAAGATGTATATGTCGGCTTTTTATTTCCATGACCAAAATATCTGACAAATACAGCTTAGAGTAGGAAAGATTTTGGCTCCCAATTTCAGAGGATTCAGTCATGGTCAGCTGGCTCCATTGCTCTGCGCCCAAGGTGAGGCAGAACATCATGGTGGAAGGGCGTGGCAGAAGAAAGCTGCTCAGCTTGTGGCAGCTGGGAAGGAGAGAGACAGACTGAGAGACTAGGGACAGGGACAAGATATATTCCAAGGGCCCGCCCTCAGTGACCTACTTTCTCCAACTAGTTCCCACCTCCTATAATTTCCATCCCCTCCTAATAATCCATTCAAATTATGAATCTATTAGATGGATTACTCCATTGACGAGGGCAGAGCCCTCAGGATTTAATCATCTCTTGAAATCCCTACCTATGGACGTTGCTGCATTGAGCCAAGCACGTGAGCTTTGGGGGACAGTCCAGACCCAAACCATAACAAGATGTCACTCAGGTTGTTGACTTAGTGAATGAGTGATGGCACAAAAGGACATAGGACATTACAGAAGGAGGAATGACTTAACACATCAGCACCACAGGAGGTGCCAAGTCTATGCCAAGCACTTTACACGTTAAGGTGATTAATACTCATAGCAACACAGTTTCTGGGTATTATTGCCTTTTTTTTTAAAGCAAAGAGTGTAAGTAGCTTTTCTGAACTTAGTAGGCAGCAGAGACTAAGTCTGAGCTGTAGAGCCCCATTCAGTTCTGCCTGAGGAAATTCTAGTCAGTACCTAAGATGTAGCTCAAGGGCTGGTTCCTCCAGGGAGCCTTCCCGGATTCTTCCTGGCTGGGTTGGTGTCCTCTTGTGCCATCACAATTCTTGTCCTCTGTTGACATTTTGTAGACTGTCTGTTTCTCCTTTAGTCAGAGAACTCCTGAAGGGGAAAAATGGGCAACTTTCTGCAGGGCTTTGGGTTGTCATTTCTGAATGCTCTCATGTCACACACACACACACACACACACACACACACACACGCACACACACACACACACACACACAAACTGATTAAATCCATCTGCTGTGCTTTTCTCTTATTAATCTATCTCTCCTTCTAGGGGTGTTGGTTATAACCTTTATGATGGGTGAGGAAAAAGGTATCATACCTCTCTGTTCTATAATTTCATTTCTACTTTTGTATTAATAGTTTAGCACTTTGTAGAAACTAGATTAAAATTGTTTCCCTTTAGCACTTGGAAATATTATTCCCATGTCTTTTGGTGTTTATTGCCAATGTGGAGAAGTCTTTTGATAGGTTGATTGTTTTTTCTATAATTTACATTTTCTGTCTCCTCCCTGCTACCTGACTTCTGTTCTTTTCTTTTTTTTGTGTGTGGTGCTGGGGTTGGAACCCAGGGGCATTCTCCTCTGAGCTATACTCCCAGCCCTACTTTATTATTTTATTTTGAAATAGGGGCTCATTAAGTTGTGGAGGGTTTCACTAAGTTGCTGAAGCTGGCCTCAAACCTGTGATCCTGCTGTCTCTACCTCCTAAGTACTGGGATTACAAGCATGCACCACCACACCCAGCCTACCCTGACTTCTGTTTTTTCTTTTTCTCTCCTTCTCATTTTCTCCTTTGGTTGTTTTACTTTTTTTAAAATTGTGTGTATGTGTTCTGTAGCTTCTCCATGGAGCATTTTGTTGTATATTTAGTTATTTTTTTCTGGGATTAATGTCTCCATTTCTTCAAATATGAATTCTCATTCATCCTCCCAAAAATCAAACTCCAATGAATGTTGGCTCTTCTATCTTTCACTTTTCTTAATACTTTTTAATATATTTCTATCTCTATCTCTGCATAATTGGCAATCTGTAAATATATTTTATAATTATAGATGATTACAATGATCTGTTTTACAATTTATATATTCTTTCTTCAGTTTTGCTAATCTGCAGTTAAACCATGCACAGCATTTTAATTTCATTGACTACATTTATCTATTTCTAGAAAAAATTTCAAGTCTGTCTTTTCATACCACTTTGTTCTTCAAATTTTGCTCTTTTTTGGTATGTATTTAACCATTTATTTATTAACCTGTACTTAATTATTTAAAATATATTTATTTTCTATGCTCTTTCTGATTGTCTTTCTATTCTTTTGAGTCTAATTATCTGGTTTATTTTGTCTTCTCATTCTTGCAAGTGGTGAATTATTCCTTAGGTTCTTATTGTTTAAGTTTGTTTTTATTTGTGCTCTAATTGATATCATTCATGTGTGTGTGCTTTGTGTTATGAAATTATTTTTTGTGGCATGGGTTGTTGAGGGTGTCCTGTCTAATGTTGCTGCCTCTATTTCTGCCAAGTACTCTATTAGTATCACTGGCCTAAAAGACCAGTTTTCTACATTAACTGCTGTACTTATGGGTTCCTAGACCACACACCTAAATTTGGATCATCATGTATGCAAAACATAGTCCTAGAGTTCCTATTTTTGGGGGGAACACTTTATTTCCCCACTCTGAGTCCAGCCGGAATCAGAAAAACTTCCTTGCCTGGTTCTAATGGGAAGATTTCTCTGGTCTATTTTTTAACTGTAGAGGCAGCTCATTGAGGGGTCCACCTTAATGCAGGAATTTCCGTTCCCAATTTCACATCTCTATCAAGCCCAATGTCTTACTGATGTCCATTTATGGTCTGATTCATTGGCTGTGCTAATGAATATGCTAAACCAATAGCAGTAGCAGCATCTGCATCTTAGCGGTTGTTAGAAATAGAGAATCTTAGTTCCCCTCTCCCACCAGACCTACAGAACCAGAATTTCCATCTTCACAAGGTCTCCAGGTGGTTCATTTGCACATTAAAATTTCAGAAGTAGTGCCTTACATCACATATTATGTAATGCCCATTCTTCCAGCCTCTCCCTGAGAGAAGTTACTGTGTCAGCTCATGTTCTTTGTAGTTTTGTGTTTTAAGCTTTCCTTTGCATTTGGGGGGACCCAAGAATGTAATTTTCTTTCTTGGGATCTCATCTATGCATTTAAAAGCATTTTTGTAGCCGGGCATGGTGGCGCACGCTTGTAATCCCAGTACTTTGGGAGGCAGAGACCAGAGGATCCAGGTTCGCGGCCAGCCTCAGCTCTCTCTCTCTCTCTCTCTCTCTCTCTCTTTCTCTCCCTGTCTCTCTCTCTCTCTACCTAGCGAGGCCCTCCGCAACTTCGTGAGACCCGGTTTCAAAATAAAGTATAAAAAATAGGGCTGGGGGTGTGGCGTGGAGGTAGAACGCCTCTGGGTTCAATCCCCGGTACCGCAAAAAAATAAAAAAATAAAAAAACAAAAGCATTTTTGTGAAACCTTCTTAGTTGGCCATATGACCAGCTTGGAAGTCCAATCCTACTTATTCTTCCAAGTGAAGCTGTAAGTATTCAGCAGTGTCACATGCCAGCCCTCACTCTGTGTTTTGCATATACAGATGCTCATTAACTATTTATGGCTTCTGTGTTCAAATGATGGATTAGAAATATTCTCTTGGAAGTTTCAGTGTTAGTTAGGTGGCATGGTTTTTGCTTAGTTCTTCCCTTTCCATGATGTTCTCATTTTTAAACCCGTAGTATCTTCAAGTCCTACCATGTACTTTTCACGAAGCTGAGTCTAGCTCCAGGCTGGGCCTCCTCTCTTGCACCATGGAATTTCTGTAGTGAGATAGGAGCAATCAGTTGTGCTTTCAGAGTCACAGAAACTGAACAACACAGTAGGGGCCAGTCTATCAGATGCCCCCACTTTCAGAGTTCCTGTTGAACAGTGGTTATCTCAACCCATGCCCAAAGGGCCTACACATGGAGGCCTTGGAAGGAAAAGCTACAGTTGAAGCAGCTCTCCCAGATGCACTGAGTATTCACTAGCTGTACACCATGCACTGCACTGCAGTATGCTGAACCTGAGGGGCACCTGAGAGGGAAGAGGAAGCAGCCCCTGATTTGGGAGAGCTTATAATCATGTGGTAGTGAGACACACATTTTCAAAAGAATGAGAAGAAAAACCCCAAGATGTTGGATGACAGAGACAGAAAGATAGTTCACAAAAATACAAAGGGAATGCCAGGTCCAGAGAAGGGTTTCTGTTGAGTGGGATGGAGTAACATCATTCCTTCAGTTTCCTTAAATTTCCACTAAATCTGCACCCCCTGCCTGCTTTTGCATTGGGGCAAACCATTCTCCTTTGTTTCAAAAAGAAGGAAAGAGCTCCTCTTCTCTCCCCTGCCTGGGAAATTCATCACACCAACCGCAGAGACCTTGGCTTTTTATGTTATTGTGGGGGCTTTGCTTGGCCTAAATATCCTATCTTCCCTGCATGAGGTAAGGAGGGGTTTCTGCTTTCTTCTCACCTCCTGTAGGGTACATCTGGCCCACAGTCCCTGATCATTGTTTGCAAAGCTTTAATTCAAACATGTACATTGTTTTTTGAATGGTAAAGGACCTAGCCAACAATAACCTTCAGTCCTGCTCTGCTCCGTTCATCTGGAGGGCAGGATTATTATATGAAGCTCCCCTCCTGCCAGTCTGCTCTGCTCTTTGTTTCCTGGGAAGCTAAGATCATTGCCTTTGAACCCTTGCTGACAGTGTGCCCACTCCTGCAATTCCTTAGCCTATTCCTTTCCAATTCTATCCATTCTTAAAGGTCCTCTTTCCCTGGTGACTTTGTATCTCCCTGATATCTGAATCTTCAGTTGTGCCTGTACTGTTAGAAATTGCTTTTTATGTCTTTTGGACTTATCTCCCCAAGTATATTTTAAGCTCTTTGAAGGCAGAGGGCTATAGAATGTAGCACAATGGTAGGCATAGAGTAAGCCCTCAAAAATCTCTATAAAGTCGACTGAGTCCAAATTCATATTATTAGTTATATATACAGGCATGCACCTGCTCTAATGAAGCATTTCTATATGGTGCCCAGGTTGTTGTAGAAGTAGAAATCATTACAAGAAGTGTCTAAGAACCTAGGGTGATCTTGTTCATAAAGCTTATAAAAATGAACCACAGTTTCCCCTGGGGGGGAGGAGAAATGCCTCACAAGTATAGGTGACACAGTACCTTTCTCCACCTGCCACCAACAGTACTTCCTACCACCTTATTTCTCATGTAGAATAATAGAATGTCACAGACAACTTCCTCATTGTGTGTGTGTGTGTGTGTGTGTGTGTGTGTGTGTGTGTGTGTGTTACTGGGGTTTGAATCCAGGGGCATTCTACCTCTGAGCTGCACCCCCAGCCCTTTTTATTTTTTATTTTGAAATGGCCTTGCTAGTTTGCTGAGAGTCTCGCTATGTTGCTGAGGTTGGTCTCAAACCTGTGATCCTCTGGTCTCAGCCTCCCAAGTACTAGGATTACAGGCATGTGCCACCATGCCTGGCTTCATTGTATGTTTTTGGGAGTTCTGTTATTAAGTTCATACATATAGATAATTGTTATGTATTCCTGATAAGTTGACATTTTTATCACTATAAAATGTTCCTTTTTTATCTCTGACAATACTTTTAGTCTTGAAGTCAACTTTACTGTCCCTGCAGGGTGGGGGAAGGGAAGCTCTATGGATAGAGAACATGTGCTTTTATCTGAGAGTCAAGGGATCTGTCTGGTGGCAGGTGCCCCTGGTTGCTAACTCCCCATGTGATCTGGGGTATGTCACGGTGCCTTTCTTCACCTCTACTTGCTTATCAGTAAGTCACAATGAACTCTGAGTCCTTATCCCAAAACTACTTTGCCTAATTTATGGTTTATTTCTGGTGGCCAGGAACTAGGAAGAAGTCTCTTGGCAATGTTTTGCTTGTGGAACATGAAATTATGGTGTCATTATTACCCAATAACTAAATTCAAGTAATAAACTCAGAATCTCTAGTTCTTTTTTGTTGTTTTTTTGTTGTGGGTGTTTTTTTTTCCTTTGGTACTAGGGATTGAACTCAGGGCCATTCTACCTCTGAGCTATACTCAAGCCTCCAGCCCTATTTCTTAATTTTGAAATAGGGTCTCACTAAGTTGCTGAGGCTGGACTCAAACATGTGATCCCTCTGTCTCAGCCTCCCAAATACTGTGATTACACGTACGCCATCATGCCCAGCTAGGATCTCTAATTCTTAACATGGAGTTCTTCAAATTTCCAACCCCACTTAAAGCCCCTCGTCTTTTCTCTGGACCCCTCATGTTCCAGTCAGGGCTGCTGGCCTGCCTATTGTTCTTTAAGAGCACCTTGATCCTTTCTGGGTCACTATTTTGCTTATTGAACACTCATTCCTAGAGAGGGAGAAAATGCAAGAATATGGTAGCCATTCATCTTGGTACCTGTGCTCTGGGGTTGGTGGCTGACCTTTCCCATCTCCAGAATCTACCTGCCTAATCCATTGTTCAGGGTGGGAGACAATGTTGGTTGCATTTCCCACTCCCTTGAAAAGCTCAGTTTCCAAGCCTTTGTTTTCCATCGCTGTGCTCAGCTCTAGACTAACAGCCTGATAGATGCAGGGCCTTTTCTCTGAGGAATTCAACTATCTACACATTTTCATCAGATAAATTAGAGTTCAAGTTCTGACTAATGCCTTCCTAGTGCTAAAATTTTGTCAGTTTCTGGAATCTCCAAGGTTTTTCTTTCCCCTCTCTCACCCCTCCCTTGATTTTATTTTTATTTTAAAAATAATTGTGCTAGAAAAATCATCCTGCATGAGAAAAGGAAAAAGTGGAGCAGAGGCAGTGTAGTGCTGCTCGGGTGCTGCAGCAACCGTGTTGAGAATGACAGCTTGGGCCGTGGCCAGTAGAAGACCTCACCTTCCCATCTTCCCAGAAGTGGCTTTCGTATGAGGCTACGTGCATAAACTACACTTCTCTTTGATGCACAGTGTAGCTCTGGGAAATTAATTTAGCCTTTCAGTGGGCCAACTGTGAATGATAGATGCCAAGATGTTGCTTCCTATAATTTTGTGACATGAAGAACACTTGAAATATTAGCAGAGTCTGGGAAAAATACAGTGACCTTACAAAGGTGACACTTCTGGCTACTGCTAAAACTATAGCAGTATTTAAGATGGAGCTTTGTGGCTTGTCATAAATTCATGCCCTCCATTTACTCTGAGGATGAACTCCTCAGTTCATTCTGGAGCTTTCTAAATCAGATGTTGGCATCTTACAATCCGTGAGCCAGTGATGATGGGGGACAGGTTTTCACGTGCAGGAAGGTCAGATGATACCACCTTTGCTTATGACTTCTATTTGCCTTCTTCTTCCTCACATTTCTTCTATTGCTTTTAAAAATAGATTCACATGTGCTAACATAGACCTCATAGGAGTTAGAGTCACCAAACAAGAAGTGAAGGCTCTTAGCTTGGTAAAACTTAGGATAAGTTTCCTTCTTCTTGGCTAGAAGGGGAAAATTTCCATGCCTTTGAATGAAGATTCAAGTTCTCTAATGAGTGCCAAAGTAACCACCAATGGATAAAACATTGTCAGATTCTCACAGCAAGAATTTTCCAGAAGGGGAACAGGTAAATGGATGTCCTTTAAATTAATGACATACTGAGCCTTAGTTTTCTCATCTGTAAAATGAAGTAAATGGAATCACTGGTGGCCCCAGGTATTTTCCTGTTTCAACTCTCTGAGAGTTTGTTCCTTTATTATTATTGCATTTCATTATTACTATTATTATTAAGGGCTGATGTTGCCTAAAATTATTCCTTCTATTGCTATTTTTCCCTAAAAAAATTATCTCTGAGTTCCTCCCTTCTCCCTTCCCACTTTATAAAGTACTAAGATTATTAAAAGCCCATGACTTTATCATGTTCCAACTCAGCAAAAGACAGAAGGATCTTATCCTCCCATGGATGTATTTCAGGTTTCATCCGTGACTGGAGTTTTCTTAGGTATATACATTATCTTGGAAAAGTTTTCCTCCCAACTATCTCCTCTATTCTAAAAACCCATCCAAATATTCTAGCTTTAACTTCTCAGCAAAATTCTATTCTTCTGTTTCCAGTTACCCATAATAGGGAAATTTCATTTGGGAAAAACATCTCACCTTGTAGGTCAATCCACAGATATTTTTTGAGCTGTTATTATACATCCAATTTTATGGGTAATCTAGAAAAGCACTGGACATCACCCCTGCTCTTAAGGACCTCAAATTGATATTGGGGAGAAAAAACTACTGTCTATTCATTCAGCCAGCAAGCACTTGCTGAGGGTCTGTTTGTGAAAGATACAACAAAGTCTGATGGGAAATGTGGCCATCTATCCAACTGCCCAGGAACTGCCTTATTTATATCTGTTGTATTGGTATAATTAACATCAATCCTTCTGATGACCTTCAAAAATTACTTACTTTGAATGATAAATTTTAAGTTTGCCTTAATGGTGAGTAGTGACAGAGACTTTATATGTTCATCTATGGGACTGAAGTCAACAGAGAAAATTACCATAGTAACTAAGAATGTGATGATGGGTGCTTTGTTAACACAGAAAAGACATTGTCACACCCTGGGTATATTTTAGGTTGGATGAAGTAATTTCTTCTGCTACCTGCAAGATTTATATAGACTATACTAGTGTCTTGTTGGTTAATCTAATACATAGGATTATTTTCTGCAAGTTCAAATACTGATCTCTAGGATAGACTTAGCTTATTGCTGAGACATGTCAGATCTCTCATCTATGGAAAATGGATTAGGAAGCAGCCATAAGGAATGGGAAGAGAGAAAGCCACAGATGTGTGTGTAATCTACATAAAGAAAAGGGACCTGAGGTCTCATTCAGCTCAGCTCAACAACCATGCTTGAGCATCTACTCCATGTTGGGCACTGGTCCTTTAGTAAACAGGGCAGAAGGAATTTTATGAGCAAAGATTAGAGGTAGGAAATATCCCAACATATGGACAGACCACCAAGCACTTTTGGCCTTGGCAGAAACATACAATGTGAGTCAGTGGGTGTCAGGAGATATAGTTGTGAATACAGGCAGAGGCCAGATGATGGAGAGATGACATCAATAAGCATCATGTGTCTATGCTTGGAAAAGAATGATACCTCAGATGTAGATTCACCCCTGGGTTCTGACTGCCCTTGAAGCCACCACATTTACAGCAAGATGATCTGTTTTTCAGGATATTGCTGATCTCTGAAAACTTCTCCACTATCTCCATTGCTTTGTCCAAATTTGGCCTGTTCACATAATCAGACTTAGCAGTGCTGATGGACAGTTTTTGGAGATCTAGTACAAACATGGCTGTCTGGAATAACCACCCTGGGCAGACATCCCCACTTGGTGTCAACTCTAGGTGCTACAGAAGAACTGGTACAGCAGGGACAATTGATTGATGTGGGTTAAGGTAGGGGTGTTTGTGTTCTTCCAGAATGCACAGCAATTGCTGTCAATGCTCAGCTGGCACTGAGGATCCTGCTAGTTCTTTGATTGTTCCTTTGATTGGACTTGGGTAGTCCAAAAGGCCGTGTAACCCAGCTTGCAGTGCCACCCCTAAGCCTTTGGATCTTGAACTCCCTGCCACTCTGAACTGCAACGTGCAGAGCATGTGATCTTATTTACCCTGTCAATGCGAGTTCTTGGCAACTTTCAGACAGTTTCTGATCAGCAAATAGAATTGCCCCAAAAGGCAAAATGTAAAACTAGCGAGAATTATCTCCAATCATATGAGAAGGACATGCCAACAAAGATTCTTTTCAAAGGAGAGAATTCTTAGTAAATAGATGACTTAGAACTTTTAAAATCAAGTGCAGATGTTTTTTTTTTTTTTTTCCACTTTGCTAGACACAAGCACTAAAAATGGTATTGGCAAGAATTGTTGCCTTTTGGCCCATTTTAACTTGTGCAAAATTTTCCCTCTTCACTAACTCACTTAAACATGCTTCTTAAATTAATATTTTTCTTCTCTCTTGCAAAAGTCTGAGCAGTGTTCATTTGGTGCAGAATCAATGATGAACTAAGAGAGTATAGCAAAGCACTCTCCTCTGAGGCCTGCAGAGATCCCAAGATATGGAAACCATCTTGACCAAGAAAGGGCTGTGAGGTTCTTGGGTCAACTTGTGAACCATGCTGTGTCATGTGGACATGGGCATTCTACCTCCTAGCTATACTCTCAGCCCCTTTTATTTTTTATTTTTTATTTTTGTTGTACCAGGGATTGAACCCAGGGGCATTCTACCTCCACGCTACACCCCCGGCCCTATTTTTTATACTTTATTTTGAAACCGGGTCTCACGAAGTTGCGGAGGGCCTCACTAAGTAGGGAGGGAGAGAGAGATAGAGAGAGCGAGCTGAGGCTGGCCGCGAACCCAGATCCTCCGGTCTCCGCCTCCCAAAGTACTGGGATTACAAGTGTGCGCCACCATGCCCGGCTTATTTTTTATTTTGAAACAGGGTCTTGCTAGGTTGCTGAGAGTCTCATTAAGTTGCTCAGGCTGGTCTTGAGCCTGTGATCCTCTTGTCTCAGCCTCCCAAGTTCTGGGATTACAGGCATGGGCCATCACACCTGGATGTTTATGACTATTTTTAATTGTGACCCACTCGAGAGAGAACTCTCACATTTATCCTCCTTTATAACATTTCAATTCATGTTTTGTTGTCATTTACACCAATGCTACTTTTAAGTATTGGTCTCTTATGGATTGAGAAGCAGGATCCAGAATGTAAATCAGCATATTACTTCATTCATGAAGAAAGGTAGACTCTAAAAAACCTGCCAGTCAAACCACAGTGTCCTTGGTGAGGCGGTTGACATATGTTAGGGTGGAAGCTTCTTCTCTTGATGCGGTGTGGGAACCGTTGCAGACCACATCTGTCTGCAGGCTGCACTTTGAGAAGCACTGACATACACGTGACTGCCACATATACTGTCTTTACAATCTGAACCATCTGTAATTATCAATCTGTACTAAATTGGAAATTTATTTTAATTTCTTTTGAAACAATTCAAATGTATAGAAAAGTTACAATGATACAAAGAATTCCTGTATGCCTTTCATTCAGACCCCTTTCAAGTTTCACCTGTGAGGTACTTGAAATCAAAGGGGCCAAGTCATGATCGCACAATCTAATCTCCCTCCATCTGGAACTATTGCGTGCGCGTGTGTGTGTGTATGTGTGTTATTGAAGATTGAACCCAGGGATATTCTCCCTCCTAGCTACACTCCAAGCCCTATGATATTTTTTATTTTGAAACAGGGTCTCACTAAGTTGCCCTGCTGGCCTTGAACCTGCAATCCTCCTGTCTCAGCCTCCAAAGTACTGAGATTATAGATGTGTGCCACTGTGACAGCTGGGACTATCTTTGAGTTTCATATCCTTGACCTTTCCGAAGACTGCATTTTGTAGAATCACCCTCAAATTGGGTTTGACCTGTGCTTCCTCATGATTAGAGCCAGGTCTTGCAAGAATGCCACAGAAGTGATACTGTGGTCTCTTCAATGTATCAAATGGCTTCCAATGTCAATTTGTCCCATTACCAGTGGTAACGTCAATCATTTGATTAAGATAGTGCCTGCCCCTATTTTTCACTATGAATTTATTTTTTATTTTGGAATTAATAGGCCTTATGTAACCATTCTATTACCCATTCCAGTTTCACCTACTTGTTTTAATGCCCACTGATGTTTTTTGCTGGAACTATCACTGTGATATTTACAAATGGTAGTTTTCTAATTGTTCCATTCCCTCTATATTTATTAGTTAACATTCTCTTGTATGGAATAACTGTCTTATCTCCCATGTTTAAACTCATTTGCTTATTAAAGAATTCATTATAGTCTATTATTCAATGGGTTTTACTCACTTAATATTGTTAGTTATTTTGAGGCTCAAATTGACCCAGATTTTGACAGAGTCCTATGAAGATGGCTTCTATGTTCTCTTAACATGCGGCTATCATTCTTTGGGCAGTTTCTTCACAACATTGTTGCAGGCTGCTTTATGCTTTTTCTGTCCTGGCTCTGGATCAGCCAGTTTCCTAAGGGCCTTTGTTTCCTTTTCATACAGAGAAATATTTAGAAGCCATTGTCTGGGTGCTAGATTTGCCCTTTGCTCCTGCAGTGTTTCTTCTCCCAGGCTGTCTCAGTGGACAGAGGTAGACATATATGCATTTTTATATATATACAAGAATGTACACATATATCTTTGGGGCTGGGGCTATACTTCTGCTTCTGTTTCTCTGGGTCCCCTTATCCTTGCTATGTGAATTTGCTCAATCCCCTGAGGGTAGCCATTCTCCCCACTACACAAGATTGGCTCTCGCCTGCTCTGAAATGTCACATTGCCAGCTGTCACCAGCTGCCCCTGCCATCTTGCTCCAATATGACCTTGGCCCTGGCCACTCACAGCCCCTGTTTGTGCCTGCCCAATGAATGTTGGGTTAAATTAGAACAGAGAGGAAGTAAGCCACATTGTTTCTTCATTAGAGAAAAAAGTATGTAAAGACCAAGTTCGGATTCCTTGCATGGGCTCCTCCTTGGTTTACTAATGCACTTTAGGATTTAAACTATAAGATATATAGTCTATCTACCAGAATTGTTGGAATGTTGAAATAAAATGGTCTTAAGTACCTCTAAGTCTACTTGAGGATGATAATCATGGCCAGCCAGGAGGGTGGGAGGAGGTGGTACTTGTGAATTCTGCAGTGTCTTGGCTCTAGCAGCAGGAATAGGACTGTCAGTGCTGGTTTTAATGTTGCTAAATCAGCAGGATACTTGTCAACTGGTCTAGACATGCATTGTGACTAATGAAATAAGAACAAGAAACAAACAATTGATTTTTCAGTTGTACCAAGAGGTTGTCCTACTGGCCCTGTCACACAGGACAGTCTTGCATGGCAATGGTTTGTCCCACTCAAATATCAGTGGAGTCCACCCTCAGAGATACAAGCAAATGTTCACCCATGGGGGTTCAGTGTGTGATTCATAATGACTGTTGTGTTAGTGAGGGACCATTTTCTTCAGCCTCCACCAGATCAGAGCAAAACACCATGACTACCAGGAAAAGAAGTAGTGGTGGTGGTTGCTTCCACACCTTCTAGAAGCCCACCCAATGTGTGCAATTCCAAGTGAAACCCACAGCCCAGGTCCCACTGCTGGTGTGTAGCACAACATTGGCATAAAATGCAGGAGATCATGCGATCCTGTGTTTTGACCTCTGTTGATGGGTTCCCATTGTCAGAGTTGACTGTTACCCAACTATGAGCTCACATTTCCTGTCACTTGGTCCCAATCAACTACAAGCTCCTTGAGGGCAAGGAGCAGGGTGGCATACTTGTGTAATCACCTGCAGTTATTTTCAGATAGTAGTTGACTAATAGCTGAAGACTCAAGGTTTGATTTTTCCCAGCTAGACTGTGAACTATAATACTGGGTGATATGCATATCTATTTTTCCACCATATTTTGCTCACTTCCACTTATTAACATTTTAGATAGGACTCAAATCTCTAGAACCATTAGCAAGAGAGAGGAGAAAGGATAGCCCTTTTCTATTTTACCTTCTCTCCCTCCATCCCTCCTTCCCTGCCTCTCATTTATAGTCTGGCAGAAGTTAATGCAAGGATGACCCTAATCTAGCTGGGGAAATGGCCTTGCAACTTCAAGCTCAGAGCTAAGAAGCAGGACATGCAGGCTTGGGACTATAATTGGGACCCCAGTTGTAGGCCAGCTTCTGTCATGATTTTTCTGTTCAACTTTCAGCAAGTCCTCTAACCTCTCTGGGCCTCACTGTTTGCATTTGTAAAATGGGAGGCTGAACTTCATGATTTCTTTACATTTGTGGTTCTACAGTTATTTTACTCAGGCCTTATAAAATACTAAAAATTATAGCCGCATCCTGAAGGATAGCACAGGATGGAAAGGAAAACTGCAATGAAGAAAACAGAGTGACAGTGTGGCTTATGATAATACTAGAAAGGCCATTCTCTGGACACTAAAATTCAAATTTCTCTTTTGCAGTGTTTTGTTTTTGTTTTTGTTTTTGCTTGTTTGTTTGTTTTTATTGGTACAGAAAGAGCAGAAGAAAGCATTACTCGCTGCTGCTTTTTTAGCCAGGAGGATAGAGCAGGCCAAGGCTCTGGAGGTAGAGAAACTGGTCTACTTAATTCTGCTTCCCTTCCAGGACATATAAGTCTCACAATTACCCAAGAACTCTTTTTTCCCCTAGGGAAAAAGACTGCAATGACTAGACAATCCCACCACTCTTAGCAACCTCTTCTAATACCTTGAATTCTGATCCCCTTTTAACAAAGTACAGCGATGAGTAATTTAGACTGAACAACTTGATATCTGAATGTCCTGATACTTTACTTTTCTTTCCACAATTGTTTCTACTCCTGATTAGTAGAAAAGCATTTTCTCTATAATTTCTCATTTGTTCTTCTTGTCTTAAAAATGAATGTATTTATTGTAAATTGTCTTAAATTCATTTTAAAAGTGACTCGGAAATAAGTTTTAAAGTAATGATGCTATAGGTATTTAATAGGTTTTGTGCTGTACTAGAAGAAAAAAGCAAGGGTTATGAAACCATAGAATTATAGAATGTCAGAATCAGAAGGGACAGCAGAGAATATGGGTCCTGGAAGGAATTTAATGAGTTACAACTAGTATTTTTTTTTTAAAAATAGAATAGAATAGAAAGTACCAGAGTACATCACACCTAATAAAGTTTTGTTTAATGAAAGTTTTGTTTAGGCAAGTTCTGACATGCTTAAAATATCAAAGTTATTAAACTGTGAAAATAAGAACTTTGCAAAGCAGACAAGAGTATTTATTATATTAAGCAGGATTCTTTATGATTGGTTAATGTGATGTCCTATTTAATTTAGAAATAGTCCTTGGAAAATCTGCTGAGAAAACTAATTTGTTAAATATTTATTGAAGCCGGGTGTGGTGGCGCATGCTTGTAATCCCAGTACTTGGGGGGCGGAGACCGGAGGATTCGGGTTTGCAGCCAGCCTCAGCTACTTAGTGAGGCCCTCCGCAACTTCTTGAGACCCGGTTTCAAAATAAAGTATAAAAAATAGGGCCGGGGGTGTAACTCGGAGGTAGAATGCCCCTGGGTTCAATCCCTGGTTCTGAAAAAAAAATATTTATTGAGTGCCCAAATGTATAAGAGAGTATGCAAAAATAATTAATTAAATGTTATTTATTAGGTCCTGTAACTATTAAAGATATTCAATTCGTAATTTAAAAGCTCTCAAAAAGGAAATCTCTAGGCCCAGAGTGTTTCAGTGGTGAATTCCCCAAAACATTTAAAGAAGAAATAACAGCAACGTTACATATTTTTCTGAAAACAGAAAGGGAGGGAACATTTTTCATTGCATTTTATGAGGCTAGTATTAACCTGATACCCAAACCAGACCAATATGGTTATGGCCTTAGACACGAAAAACCTCAACACAATACTGGCAAATGTAGCAATGTATGAAAAGAATCATACACCATGACCAAGTTCATTTCAGGCATGCAAGACTAGGTCAACATTAAAAAAGATCAATCTATATAATCCAATATAAAGAAGAAAATAATCACATGATTATATCAATAGTTACAGAAAAAAACATTTGGCAAAATCTAACAATCATAATAAAAACTCTCAGCAAATTGGGACTAAAGGAACATTTTGTGAACTTGATAAAAAGCCTACAGGTAACATCATGCTTAACGATGAAAGACTGCTTTCCCTGTAAGATTGGGAACATGGCAAAGATGATCACTTTTACCACTCTTATTCAACATGGTATCAGAAATTATAGCTACTTCAAATATGCAAGAAAAAGGAATAAATAGTATAAAAAGTAGAAAGTGTTATAGTTTGAATATGAAGCATCACTCAAAGACTCTGTGTTGAAGGACAACATGAGAGATCCTTGTGGTGAAAATTTTTCTAAATCTTAACTAGATTAACGTCACCATCCTGTTGTGATGTTGTATTATGGTTTTTGCCAGCTGTTACTAGTGGGGAAAACTGGGTAAATGCTTCATGTACTCTCTATATTATTTCTTACAGCTGCATGTGAATCTATAATTATCTCAAAATAACAGTTTAACTTAAAAAAAGAAATATGAGGGCTTTCTGTTTGGATTTAGTTTGATGCAAGTAAATGGAGTAAAAAATGTATAGTTTGGGAAAAAAACTAAAATAACTATTGGGGGATTATAAACAGCTTGGTGACAATAATATGTCTTTTTCTTTCTATATTCTCTAGAGTGCTTGGCTCTAATCATAACCTTGTGTATAGAAGCACTCAATAATTCATTTATATATATTATTACTAGTAGGGAACAGAAGTTGCCTTGTGAAGCAGTTTATGAATGTAAGTTACATATGTACAACTATACACAATACAAATGTAGTTCTATGAAATATTTTTGTGAAAGGAGATTATAATTATCTTTGATAACATAAACCAACAGAACCGCAATTCTTTTGTATAAAATGGGGTTAAATAATTGTGTTTCCCCCCACAGAGGACTTGTTAACCTGCTTTTGTCTTGTTTTCAGGATATCCTTCAACTGCATTCATGAGCATAGGAAGCAGGAGAAGTGTAACTCCCGTGTTCTAAAGGTTCTCACCAGCATTTCTGGAGCTGGGGAAGTGCCTCAAGGGTCTGGGGAGGGGAATGGGTGCGGTCCCCTATTTCCTGCTATGCTGCAGGGTCCACCTTGGGTAGCTTTTTATTTATTATCTGTGCTCTGGAATTGAATACAGGGCCTCACACAAACGCTCTGCCACTAAGCCTCACTCCCACCAACAGCAGCTCCTTTTCTATTGTGCACAGATTGGTGTCAGGGCAGTCAGGGGGAGGGGTAGTGCAGTGGTAGAGTGAGGCACATATGCTCTACCTTTTACATTCTGTCTGGCACACACGAGGCCCTGGCACGCATGAGGCACACACCAACAAAAACATACCTAAACAAACCAGCAGTCGCTGGTTTCAGGGTTGCTAGGTGCTGAGGTTACTGTCTGTCTTCCTTCCTAGTCTGGGAAGACCTTGGAGGGACTGAGATGGGAATGAGTGACACTGGGAGGTGCAGAAGGACAAGTGCCTGTGTCCCTCCGCAGCTCATTCATTGGGGCTTTTTGCCCTCATCAGGGCAGAAGCTCCTAAGAGAGAAGCTAGGGAAGCTTGGGGCAAAGCCACGCCATTTCAAAGCAGAAAATGAATCAGTGTGAGAGGGATTTTTTGCAGATTTTTATTTTTGTTTTCAAAGTCTCTCTCTGTCTCTCTCTCTCTCCCTCTCTGATATAATACATGAGTAATATAAGGTGTGAGGGTACAAGGTAGTAAGGTGATTGATGAAAAAAGTATTTGCAGAATTCAAATTAATGACGGCTTTATTGCATGAGCAAATATGCAAAACTATGCTAAAAGAAATTATAAAAATATTTGGGTGCTATCTCAGTGTTTGGTTCAATAAATAACTGTCTAGTGGTAGTTAATAAAATAATTTATAATAAAATGTTGTGATAATGATAAAATCGGTGACATTTCACTTGAGTAATTTCACATTCAGACAGGACCATGATGTCCACCAAAAGGCAATCAACTAGGTGGCTCTAGAAGTGAGTGCAATAGCCAATTTCTTTCTGGCCAACTCTAACAGCACAGGTTGTGATATGTGGTGTTTCTAGTTTCTCTGGAAGAATTCTCAAAGAGGGATGAATGTTGCAAAACTAACCTTCCCCCATGATGCAGAACTGATATATCAGGGCTTCTTACAAACCTTAACAAGATCCCCAGGCACCAACAATGGGGACCTCCCAGCATGACAGACCCACTTGCAGCCCTGGGTAATGGTAAATAGCCTTAGGAGGAGGTGATGGGTGCTTCAGGTCTCTTGAACTTCCTGGGCTAGAGAAAGGTAAGCCAAGACCCTACAGTTGGCAAAATTCCCAGGAGCACTTTTGGAGTGACTTCCTGGGGACCTGGGTTTGGAATGCTGCTAGATTGGGTCTTGGTGTGTCTGTCCAGTGAGCAGCTTCCTCAGGAGATTTGCCATGCCCTAATTATTGGGCACAGGTTTGGGATGGGGCGAAGGAAAGTGGTAGTAGAAAATAAGCCCAAACCTTTAGCAGCCCCTTTTCTCTGAAACAAGCTACTGTTAAGAGGGATTGACTGGAATTTCCATGTCAAATTGACTGGAATTTTTTATTGTAGTATTAGGACTACAACTAAAAAACAGAAAACTCAACCAACAAAAACATACCTAAACCACAAACTAAATCACCACTCTTGTTATAATTCATCCCCCCCAAAAAAAGCACTATCCAGCCAGAACTGATCACTGTACTAGACTGCCCTGAGTTTTCTGAGTTCTCCAAAGGTCTAGGAAGATCCCAAAGGACTGGTCTAGAATAGGTAGGCATTAAGAGGGTTCATGCAGAGGTTTGACCCAGGATGTTCCTAGGACACACTGAGTGCTCCAGGATAATTAGTAGCACCACTTATCTTATTCTCAAAAGTGTCCCAGTTTGGACCATAAATTATTTGATTATCCAAAAAAAAAAAAAAGAAAAAATGCAAGCAACTGAAAATAACCTCCTGATTTCAGATGTCGACAAGTCGCTCTCAGGTCTCTTCCTATATGATTCTTTATAAGGGTGAACAAACTATGTAGTGAAGGAAAAATTTAATCCTGTCCTGTTTTTTGTGGCCCATGAGCAAGAGGAATGATTTTTATTTTTTTTAGGGTTTTCAAATAAAAACAAAGAATGGGTAATAGAAACTGTATGTGGCCTGTGAAATCTGAAATATTTACCACCTAGTGCTTTATTTAAAATAAAATGTTGCTGACCCCCAATCTAGCTGCCTGGTCTTGTAGCTTTGGGTGTAAGACTGGAATCTTGGATCATTTACTGATTTCTGGGGAGAAAGGTGACAGTTGGGTATCTTTGCTCTACCTTCGTCAAACCCAAGGTCCAGCACCAGGTCTGATGCTTGAGATACATGTGTGTTTATGGGATGGCATCAATTCCAGCATGTTAGTTGCCATGGAAACCCATGAGGAAGCAAAGAGCATCTGTTGAGACTCTCTCCCTCTCTTTCACCTCTAAGGGATAGTGACAAGAAGGAAGAGGAGTGAGGTTTGCTTCAGGCCTCCCTGTCCAGCACTGTAGTAGGGGTTCTAGTCTGAGGAAAGGGAGTTGGGGGAAGGGGCAAGAACCCTGCCTCTCTCAGTGGTTTCCTTCCATTGATCACATCCTGAGGTCTGAGCAGGTCCTCAGAGACCTGCCTCATTTCCTTCAAACTTTTATGCTTATACATGGTCTGTGGCCCTTGTATGTGCTGAGGAAGCCCTTGGGAGGGATGTGCATTTTCCTGCACGAACATGACCCTATTCACTCCTGCCCTGGGAACTGCACTGCTCCAGCATAAAGGACTACTTTTCAGAATCACCATATTGGTCTCTTAGTTCTGTGAAACTGACTTTAACTCAAGGGGATAGACAGTTCTTAGAAAAAGAAAAAAGAGAGCTGTGTTGTTCTCCTGATGGGCCTTATGACTTAAGGAAATTCACTCAGGCCCTTCATTTCATTTTTCCTTATCTCATTCTCCATATAAGTGATTTTCTCTCTCTCTCTCTCTCTCTCTCTCTCTCTCTCTCTCTCTGTCTCTCGTATTCCTGCCAGCCTGAATACTGCTGATTTCATGAAGTCTAAGTGATTGTCTGAAATTGTTCTGGACTGTTCTTCCCTCCTGTGATTTTCAGGAAAAATATAATAGTTCATGGTACTTCTTGCAGGAGCTCATATTTAGAAGCCTTTTAAAAATGAATGTGTTGACCAATTCCAAAAGTACCCAGGACACTGCTAGGGCACTACTAGTTCCCTTCTTCCTGCTTAACACACTCAGGCCTCTTGACAGGGACAGGAGGCCTATAAGAGGTCAGTGGCAACTAAAGGTAGAATTCAGACTTCCTGATATCCAATACCTTTCTACAGCTCGCACACCCACCAGAGGATTTGTCAAGAGCAAGTGCCTGCCTCTTACAGAGTTTGGGTCAAAAAAGCACTGAGCCCTACCTTGTATGTGATGGATGAGCAGCAAATGTTCAGCTGAACTATTCAGAGATAGACACTTACTATTCTGGGGACATTACATTAGAAAAGTAGTTTTCTTTTGATCTTTTGCTCCAGCCATCTTGGAGATTAGGTAATGACTGCATAGTTAATGAGAACCAGACTAAATTTCAAATAGACAATCACAAAAACCAGTGTTATTTTCTCCCTTCTTATTTCTGCGAAGACATATTGAGGGTAGTATTTAAAAATTTTGAGAAAGATTGTATGTATGGAGCTCACTTTTGTATTTAAACTTTAGCTGCTAAGCTGTTATTATGGTTTGAGTATGAAGTATCTTGGAAAGACTAATGTGTCTGGTCCCCACTTTAGCAATGTTCAGAGGTGGGAATTGGGGAAGTGATTGGATCATGAGGGCTCTGACCTCGTTACTGCATTGATCCATTGAGGGATTCATACTTGATGCCATTATTGGGAGGTGGTCAAAACTGTAGTGATGAGGGTTAGTTAAAGTAGGTCAGGGGGCCATGCCCTTGGGGACTGTATCTTGTCCCTGGCCCCTTGCTTTATCTTACTCTCTGCTTCCAGTTGCCATGAGCTGAGCAGCTTTCCTCTGCCACTCCCTTCTGCCATGATGTTCTGTCTCACATCCAGGCCCACATCAATGTAGCCAGCTGACCATTAGGCTGAAACCTCTAAAACTGTGAACCAAAATAAATCTTTCCTCTCTAATTTGTTTTTCTCAGGTATTTTGTCCCAGCAATGAAAAATTAACACAGCTTTCATACATATACTCTGCAGAGCCACTACTGACTTTCCCAGGGTAGCAGAGGGCTGTGGATATGGAGCTTCTGGGGACAATTCATCCCCTTTTTCCCTTCCTCCATCCATTCTTTTCAACTTTCAAATAAAACATCTCTAAAAATCTTACCTGGGGTGAATGTCCATTATCCAATAGAGAAAGGAGGTTCCACCAGGAGCTGGTTCATTTTGTTGGTTACAGAGTATGACCAAGCAATTCAAAGCTGTGACAGCCACTCACAGTTTTCTCTTATTTGTCTGAACACACACATTCATCTGAACACGTTCTTCTGCACTACACTTTAAGAGCAAATGAGAGGGTGGAAAGAGCCATGACCTCGGATTATTAAAAATAGGCACAGAATAGCAGTGGTTCCCATACCTCTTCCCTGGCACTTACAAAAAGCAACGACCCCCTTCCTCTGTGCCTTACAGCTTGATCACAGTCGTTGACGGTGTGATCTACACCTTGGGAAACCTAAGGTCTCTATGTGAAAACACACTGATGTAAAATATCGCTCCCCTTCCTCTGGCTCCAAGAATAAAAGGAGTTTCAGTTTCGTTTTTTTTTTTTTCTATCTTTATTACATTTTTTTTTTTTTGCTTTTGAGATAGATACAAAACACTCTCTTATACCACACGCACACAAAAAAAATCCATTCTTGTGATTTTAAAGTGCATTTCCCCTTTAACTTTGTGTACAAAAATATTTATTTTAAAAAACATGCAGAAATTTCTTGACAAGGCACTTTTAGGCATAAAATGAAAAAGAATTCTACATTCACATTGAAGTAAAAGTGAAACATCATCACAGCTGTATTCTTGAAGTTCTCCCAGGTCCAGTTGTCTGTAGGAACTGATCAACAAAACTGTAAAACCATTCGCAGCTTTGCAACTTTGGCTGCGATGCTTTACCACCATGACCAGGAAAAACTGCCTGTTCCCTAGTGTTGTCCAACTTCAGGAAATTAAGAGAAGCTGCCGAATTGTCCCCACGTGATGTTGTAAGATCATTTTAGGTAAGATCCCCTTAAATGTGTAATTTTTTTATTGCTGTTTTTGTTCTTTTGGTACTGGGGATTGAACCCAGGTACCTCTGAGCCACACCCCCAGTCCTATTTCATTTATTTATTTTTATTTTGAAACAGGGTCTCATTAAGTTGCTCAGGGACTTGCTAAGTTGCTGAGACTGGCCTTGAACCTGTGATCCTCCTGTCTCAACCTCCCAAGTACTAGGATTACAGGCATGCACCAACATGCCCGGCTTGTGTGTATCTTTTATCTCCAATTTCAGCGAGCATGATCATTATCAGGAGAGATGATTAGATCCAGGCCCTCCCAGAACAGAGAGCCAGCAGGCCTATATCCAGGGCAGGATTTTCAAAGCAGAAATGAATGAAAGACAGTTTTCATTCAGTGTCCACTGAGAGGGAAAACCTAAAAAATGGAAACTTCTAAAGAAAATGGACATATATGGCCCATTTAACATCCAAGTGACTAGAAATAATGCTTGTTTTGAAAAAGTAAATGATATGTGAAGATCGAAAATAACAAAGCAGTTCAAAATTTATATCTTTAAAAATGTATTAGTTTTTTTATCACCATTTAAATGACATCTTAGAAATAAAATAAATTTCACCATTGACTCCTTGTTTTAATTTCTGGAGAACAGCATAACTCTCCTATAACAAGACCACTTAAAAAAAACAAAGCCCAATTACATGCTTCCTATCTTCCAAGAAACACTGAAAGCTTATTTATTATATACTATATAGTCTAGCTTATTTCTTGCATCCAATTTGCAAAAGCACTCCAGGACACTTTAGGAAATAAATATGAAACAAAAATGGAGTTGTTCCCCATTCCTGGGCCACTGCATCCGACAGCATAGTTCTGGACAACTGCACAGTGACAGGTGATTGGTCCTTTTGGGAAACCTCAGAAAGACACTGGGACTGGGGGTCATTTAATCAACAGCTGTGTGCAGAGAAATCTACAGGTCAGGTTGTAGTGAAGTCTCCAGCTAAGGAACCAGTCATACTCTGAAGTATGTAGGCCTAACAAGGGCAGAGTCTATCAATGTAGCTCCCAACACCATCAGAGAGAATCATGAGACAAAGTGGGCCAAACAGAGGAGGACTGTGCTGGGAACTGAAGATGGTTCTTCAGATATGCCTACCTTGATGAATGACACCCCTGATGAAGGAAGTCAGACAAGCTGGTTCTTTTATTGGGGAAGAAGGGTCTTTGCAAAGCAGGTGAGGACTTGCCTTCTGAACTGAGCCATGGGGTAAGCACCCCAGGTGTGCAGCCCGGGGCTTGCAACCAGTGCCCCCAGAGAAAAAGCTGGAGTGAGCTAGGAGGGGGAGGGGGGAGTTTATGACTGCTTTAGGAGAGATACTTATCACTGAATTACCATATTTCAAATTGTGACATGGGAATGTCTTAGGATCATTATTACACAAACTGAACAGGAGTTATTCTAGAGTCACTTGAGGCCCCTTTTTTTCTGAACATAGAAAGATCCTTAGTCTGGTTACCTGTAAATAACAGTGCACCTTGTTCCTTTCCTGCATTGGGAGGGGGCACTTCTTAACACGGAACAAAATTCATGACCTACATGAGATCAGTTTTGCTTCCATTTGATTCAGACTTATGCTATTAATAGTTCTGAACACCAAATTTGTAACATGCAATGTGACATATGGTATGCTTAGATAAAACACAGTCCTGCCCAACATCAGCATAAGATAATGTGATTTCCCCATAAATTATAATATCAGGTAAACCCAGAATGCTACCCACCTGGGAGAGGCATAAAAACCAAAGCACTAGGTTGCCGACTAGTAACAGCCAGTTTTAGGAACAAGAATTACATTGAATACCACTTAGCATTTAAAAAGTTAAAACATTTTAAAGTTCAAAAATGAAAAAATAAAAATAAACCCCAACCAAAAAAGCTCTAGGAGCCAAGGCACTTGATACCTGCCTAGAGATTGATGTACAAAGCTGCAGAAACCAGGCGGCCTCTTCTAATTAATTTGGAAAATTCAAGCACAAGACTCTGCCAGGCAAGTCCCACAGCTGTGCTCTGATCCAGGCAACTGTGCACATCTTCCCTGCATGCCTTAGGAAAACCTCACTTTTAGAAAGATCAGGCAAAAAGAGAATTAAACAGTCATTTAACATCAAACAACAATAATAAAAAAGAAACCAGAAAAAAGCAATTCAAATTTCTACAAATATACATGTAAAAATATTTTTTCAGACACCACTAAGTAAAAACCAATCTTGTCCAAGAAAAAAAAATTACAGGTTTTGGGGATTCATCTGACAATGAATGTCCCAGGAACCTCACAATAGCATTAATCGACATACTTTAGTCTAATATGGTTAAGAACAATTAATCTCTGATACTTCAGAGTTGGCAAATATTTAAAATAACATATGAGATTTTAGTGAGGTTTTTCTCCCCTATCCCTTTACATACCCACACACCATAAATAAAAACACCCAAATCAATGTCCCTGGGTGCTTGTAAAGTGTCCTGGATATTGTATAACACAGTCAGAATAAAACCAAACATTTTCTGAAAGCTTTGAGGATACACTAGATCTGCAAATCAAATGTCTGAAACACAGCATAAAAGATGACTCTTCAGGAAATGAGACCTGCTATTATCTTGTGAAGAATGAGGCTTGAAAACCAGCCAAGCCAGTGAAAACAAATCGTGTCATTGAACCTCCTGGTGATCAGGGAAAAAGTGAGTGCTTAGAAGGTTCCCCCAAAAGCCAATAGGGAAAGCTAAAACTCATGACTGTCCTGCCTTGTCATGACCGTGCAATCTGTGATCCCACACAGGAGCTAGTGACTTTCTATACTGGTGTGTAGCTCTCTGATGGAATATATACATGGGGTTAGGAACAGGGAAAAGGAAATGCCTGTCTCCGTAACCAGCCTTTATTATCTTTTCCTGAACATCAGATGAACATCAGAAAAAAATGAACTGCAAAAAGTGAACTTGCACAAAAAGAAGATCTCATCTCTCTTCTGTAGCTGCAATGGAAATGGGTGACATCAGGCCAGTGTATCACAGTGCAGAGATAAAGGGTGGCTCTGAGAAGACACAGAATAGCAGCAGCATGCAGGAAAGGCCTGGCAGGTGGAGAACACTGAAAGTGAGTGGTGAGGGTCCGGTGGGGGTGACCAGGGACTGAGTGACTTTTGGTGACTATCTTCCAACATCCGAATGCAGAGGAGAGACCAGGTTCTTCCAGCCTTGCCAGCACTGCCTGCAGGCTGGGTTTCTACCCAGGCCCTTCTTGACACCATCCTGGCTGCCCTGGGTGCCATAACAGACCAGCACTCCACTTCTCTGAGTAAGAAACCAGTTCTATGATCTAAACCTGGCCGGATGATTTACTGGTTTTAAACAAAAGTCAACAGGATCCTTTCTTTCCAAAAACTGTGCCTAATAGCAGTTTCACTTTGCTCTTCTCTTGGCTTCTCCATTCTATCAGGGCCACATCTACAAATTGCAGTCACTAGTAGTAAGGCCCTAGCTTTTCATATCCTAAGTAACTAGGCCACTCCGGAAAGAGACCATAGGAACACCGAGGGCTTCCAAACTGGTCTAAGGATATTCCAAAATCCAACCCATTCTGAGGCTCTGACATCCCCTGAGTGGATTTCAGTTCAGCCTGGATGATCCTATAGTTTTTGCCTTTATTGCTGTCCCAGTATGTCTGGCCATTGCACTCATAGCACACAGCAAACTCCATTCTTTCATAAGACTGAATTTTCTCAGGTAGGCTGATGTCAAAGGAGAATGTGTCCCTGTCTGAACCAGCATAAGTGTCCTTCACATACCGACAAGGGAAGTCTGTGAAGCTCTTCCAAGTGTCGAATGTCATTCTTATTTTCACAATCTTCTCAAATGCGAGGTTCTGAACCTTCACTGTGCCCGCAATGGCTTTGTCCTTCAGCACACAGTTTTCGAGGCAGACATGGTTGGCCTGAAGTCGATTTCTGAAGTCTAAGTAATCTGCAGAAGGCTGTGAAAAATCCAAGACAAAGCTCTCGCTCTCTGCTGTCGTCAAACTCACAATGTTGTCTAGGAGCTCGGTGATGTTAAATGGAATATCTAATGGGTCATCAAATTCCGAGAACACTTTGACCATTGTCAGGGCCAGCCCTTGGTTGTCCGCAAAGGACACCCGCTTTTTCACCTTTTTCTCCTGGACCACAGGGGCCACCACTCCACTGGCTTCATTCTTGCTGCTCAGCTGGATACAAGGTCTCAGTGGCTTGCTGAGCTTTGGCGAGACCTTGAAGGCAAAGCGCTCTCTGCGCAAGGAAGGGGCCATGCAGTTGTATCTGTACTCTATGTCCACAGCCATCGTGGGGCTAGACGAATAGGCCAGAACCCTGGCAAAAAGGGAAAGAAAGAAAACAGGGAAGAGATCAGATAGATGTCTAAATGCCTCATGCCAGCAGAGACTTGGCCAACTATGCTTCCTTTCATCTGGGCCCACATGCTGCTGTTCAGAATTAACTCCAGTGCTATCTCACAGGACAAAGGTTTCAGGGGAGATTATGTATGTGCATGTCTCTGTGGGGTGCGGTGTCTGAGGTTAAAGCAAACAAAATTATGGAACCCACTAATTTTAAAACTAAGTCCGCAGGTTTTTCTGTCAGGATGTCTTGGGCCCTTCATTACACTAATATGCCACAGAGGATAATGAAAAGGGTGTGATGTTTGTAGAATTTCTCAAATTTATTTGACTAAAAAAACCCCCTTTTTTGGTGGGGTATATTCAACAAACAGCTACCCTGAGGAGGATACCTTGGTAAATACTACTATTTATTATTAACTGACAAGTAAAAATTGTATATATTTATGATGTAAAACATGTTTGATATATGTATACATTGTGGAATGGTAAATCAAGCTATTTAACATATGCATTACCTCATATACTTATCTTTTTTTTTTTTTGCAGTACTGGGGATTGAACCCAGGGGCATTCTACCTCCGAGCTCCACCCCCCAGTCCTATTTTTTTATTCTTTATTTTGAAACAGGGTCTCACTAAGTTGCAGAGGGCCTCACTAAGTAGCTGAGGCTGGCCGCAAACCTGCGATCCTCCGGTCTCTGCCTCCCAAGTACTGGAATTACAGGCATGCGCCACCACCCCCAGCTTATACTTACCGTTATTATTGGTGTGTGTGTATGTGGACATGTGTGTTTGTGGATGCGTGTGGGGGGTGAAAATACTTATAATCTACTCTTACAAATTTTCAAGTATATATTCTTATTAAGTATAGCACCATGATGTACACTAGATCTCCTGAATTTATTCCTCATCAAATTAAAGTTTTGTGTCCTTTGATTGACTTCTTCCTAATTCCCTCAAAACCCATCCCCTGGTAAACAGTCTTCTACTCTCTGTTTAAATGAATTCAACATTTTTAGATTCCACATTAGTGAGAATATGTGGTATTTGTCTTTCTATACCTAGTTTGTTACATTTAACACAATGTCCTCAAGGCTTATCTACAAATGATAAGATTTTATTTTTTCTATGACTGAACAGTATCTCATTATGTATATATACCACAGTTCCTTTATCCATTCATCCATTAATGGACACTTAGGTTGATTCCATATCTTGGTTTTGTGAATGATGTTACAATGAACATGGGAGTGCAGGCATCTTTTCAACATACTAATTTCATATCCTTTGAATATATACCCTCTAGTGGGATTGCTGGGTGATAGGGAAATTTTATTTTTAAAATTTTTGAGGAAAATCCATTGTTTCCGCAATGGCTGTATTAATTTACATTCCCACCAACAGTGTACAAGGGCTCCCTTTTCTCGACATCCTCTTCAACACTTATCTTTCATCTTTTTAATAATAGCCATCCTAACAGGTATGGGATAACATCTCATTGTGATTTTAATCATAAATACTATTTTAATTCAATAAAAAGAAGCGAATCATCACACAAATATTGATTTGGTGCTTACTATATGCCAGACATTACGTAAACACAGATTCAACAGTGAAGACAGACACAAAGGTGTTTTCGTGGAACTAATGGTAGGCTTTTATATTCTAGCATATCTTCCTTTTTATAAGAACCATCAATTTAGTATTTTTAAACCTTCATATAGGTGAACATTTGTCTTTTATATGAGTAAAAATAGCCACTATAAGAATAAAAAGCAAATACAAATAATGCTGAAAGAGGTTAAATCTGACTTCATAAAGATATACTGACATATTTTTCTATTAGTGAAGAAAATAAAACCCAAAAGATTAAAGACAAACTTGGAAAATACTTAACAAAAAGCATGAGAGCAAAGAGTTAATATCTTAAAATGTAAAGAGTTCTTACAAAGCAAAAATAAAGTTAAATATTACACAGAAAAATGAGCAAAGAGCATGAATAGAAAATTCATAAAAGAAATTTAAAACTGGCCAATAAATATGCAGTGTCCAGCTTTAAAATTAATTTAAGAAATTTAGATTAGAAATGATGAATTAGGAGAACTTTTACCCATTGAATTAGGAGAGAATTTTAAAAGATAATAACATTTTTATTACTCTACATTGGTACAACTTTTTTAATGTTACTATTTTTGTTTCAATAACAAATGCAGGTATTTATCCTAAGTAAATAATTAAAAATGCATAAAAGTTAATGTACTAAAATGTCCAGTGTAACATTATAGGGGGAAAAGGAGAAAAAGAATGACAACTAACAGGTATCTAGTTAAATCAGTTGTAACCACATTTATGTTACTTAATTTTATATCCTCATTAAAATTATTATTTGGAAAACTTTAAGTGGCAGGGGAAAATTTTATAATATATCATTAATGTTAAAAATGGAGAAGAAAAAGTTGTACATAAAGACTAGACTTGTGGGGAAAAACTATGTAGACAGAAAAAAGACTAGAGAGGCAGTGGTCCTTCGTAGTCTGTGATGTCTGCTTCCTGCAGTCAACCACAACCAAAAAATATTAAATAAAAAATTTCAGAAGTACACAATTCATAAGTTTCAAGTTGTGTCCCATTCTGAGTAGTATGAAGAAATCTCATACCATTCCACCTAGTTCCTTCCAGGGATGTGAATCATCCCTTTGTCCAGTGTATCTATAATATATATGCTACCTTCCTGTTAGTGACTTAGTAGTCGTCTTGGGTATCACATAGACTGTTGCAATACCACAGTGGTTGCATTCATGTTATCCTTATTTTACTTAATGATTACCCCAAAGCACAAGAGAGTGATGCAAAAGACACAGAAGGACAGGTTAACAATGGTACTCTGTGGCAATGCACAGGGCATACAGGAAAGAAACATAGTATATATAGGGTTCACTAATACTTGAGGTTTCAGGCATTCACTGGGGTATCTTAGGACGTACAGTGTATGGATAAGGGGGTACTACTGTCTAGTTAGTACTAGCAGGATACCCAGGTGACAGGATTTCAGGAAATTCATTTTCCTGCTGTATAGTTTTTCTGTCTTCTAAAATAATATTGCTTCTATAATCAGAAAACAAGTGAATATTGAAAAGAAAGCCTTAAATATTTTAAGATTTGCCACAACTCCATTCTGATTCTATTGCCTCGCTAAAGCTGAATACTTTGTTTGTTTACCATGGCAGATTTGTATTCTGATTTGACAGTTGCAATGGGCTAACTTGAAGATATTAATAATGAAACCAGGATTAAAATATCAGATCTGAGGATTACAGATCACAGGACCTGGATTAGTTCCCAGACACCCCCCCCTTTTTATGGCAAAGGTGTAGGTGTGTGGCCATATGTTGGGGTGCCTGCTCTCAGACTAGCACTGCTGCCCCTGACAAGTGGCAGGCAAAGCGTTGTTCATCTTTTGACAAGATCTGGGAGACCACTGGTTTAGTCCTATAAATAGTCACTCAATTTCAACTTCTGATTTTGATTAACCAAATATGTATAGGTAATGAGAAAGGACAAACACATATCATTTTTTACCCCATTTAAAAAAAGTACAGCACTTTCCTAGGATGCAGGAAGCACTTAGCCATGACCAGCTGGAGAAATACACAAATTCAGAGAATACAGAATAATTTATGGCCATATGCAGTTATTTGTTTCAAAGGATATTTGTATTTACTGTTCCTCCTCTACAAAGGCCAATCTAATGAAAAATTTCAGGGCAGATTTGCTTGCTATTATTGGTTTTTATACCTATGTAATTGTTCTTGAAAGGAAAGTGCTGATGGAATTGGCAAGAGGGTCTTAAAGGGGATCAATGGGTTGACTAACTAGTAATTCTTTAAAAGATCCTATATGGCTGGGTGTGGTGGCACACACCTGCAATGGCAGTACTTGGGAGGGTGAGACAGGAGAATGGCAGGTTCAAGGACAGCCTCAGCAAGTAGTGAGACTTTCATCAACCTAGTAAGACCCTGTTTCAAAATAAAAATAAAGTAGGGCTGGGGATGTAGCTTGGAGGTAGAATGCTCCTGGGCTCAATCCCCAGTAATACACACACACACACACACACACACACACACACACACACACACACCCCTATACTTACAAGTTACTTGAATTTTAGTTCTTGCTGTCCATTTCAAAATTTTATGTTGCAATGTATTGGAATTATACTATCAGCTCTAATTCACACAGGCATTTTTAGTTTTGTTTGTAAATATGTGTTAAAACCAATGAACCACACAACAGCTCACCCCTCACATCCTAATGCTTCCCACTCTGCCCACCCTTGAAATCCTGGTGTGAACTGAGGAGGAGGGGTTCCTCCTGGTCAGCTGCTTCCTCCTGGCCTGAGACAGCACAAGGTCAACTGCAAGTTCTCTACACACCTCTGGCAAGCCTGCCGACCAACCTTAGACATGCTTTCCTGCACATCTTTAAAGAAGCTCATCAGGAAAAAAGTTGAGAAATTTAAGATACTGTGGAAACAGAATTGCAAAGCAAAGGGATCAGTTAAAGAATCTGCACACTTGCAGGCCACTGAAGCCTTTCTCCTAAGTTCTGATCCTTCAGGTTGAAGAGACTTAGTTGAAGAGATCAGGAAAGTAGCACTGTTTGGTGGTCCTAGTGGTGTTGATGTGCACCCTTCCAATCCCTTTTACCACCAAGCTGTAAGAACAAGTGGAGCTAGAGAGGAAGGCAAGGTTCTAGTCAGAGCCAGTGCTAATTAAACAATTCCACTAGCATTTTCAAAAATCTAACTGTTTTTGCAAGATTTCTTCCATAAAAGGCAAATGTGAAGCCGAGTGTGGTGGCACACGCTTGTACTCCCAGTACTTTGGGAGGCGGAGACCGGAGGATCCGGGTTCGCGGCCAGCCTCAGCTCG
>PVJS01015796.1:10512-38466 GCA_004027185.1 Glis glis | reverse complement strand
AAAAAAAAAAAAAAAAAAAAAAAAAAGAAAAAAAAAAACCTAAGTTGCTGAGGCTGGCCATGAACCTGTGATCCTCCAGTCTTGGCCTCCCAAGTACTGATATTACAGGCTTCTGCCGCCACACCTGGCTCATTGAAGTCATGTAGTTAGGTGTTGCCCCATCAGAGGTTGAAAGTTCTGGGATGAGAATGGCAGATGTTTCTCCTATTACGGGAACAGATACCTATCCTGTTGTTCTTCTGTCACCTTCTGCAAAACATTGTCCTTCATCACAATCTTTGCAGGTGTATAATGGTTAGCGCACTTCATAGTGTACCTCCTCTACTTAAGACCAGTTTGTTTTAGACTTGGGGAATGTTAACTATTTTTATGCTAGTTTAAGCTAAACCAGAGCTGATACTTTGTAGCTCTTTGGAGAGTGTGTGGGTTGGTTGCTCTAAGTTACTTATGTGTCTCTTTGGCCTCTCCTGAGCTGGACTTGTTTCCTTTTGAGAATTGCAACATCGTCTCCAGGGTTTTAGATTTCCTGACACCCTCTGGGGCAGATTTCTTTATAGGATACACGTATTACATTAATTTGTTTTGAGGATTTCATAACTTATTTTGAAACAATTTGAGACATTGAGGGTGTTTCAAATTCTGGGCTGGAAATCTTCAGTCTACAGATCAGGATGCAATGATAGACAACAGGGAAAAGGGAAGATGAGAGGTTACGCTGAATGACTTCCATACAGAGAGCCATACACGAGCTCCGAGGGGTTGCTGAAGAAAAGCAGAGTCTGAAAAAATGATGTCCCAGTACATGTGTTGTTTTTCCTCTGTTCTGTTTTACAGGTTAATTCCTTTTCTGAAATGTTTGGGATCAGGAATATTTCGGATCTCAAGAGGTTTTTAAATTTTGGAATACTTGCATAGACTATATGTTAAGCATCCCTAGTCTGAAAATCTAAAATCTTAAGTGCTCCCAAATCCAAACCTTTTTTTTTTTTTTTTTGTGGTACTAGGAGTTTAACCCAGGGGCATTCTACCTCCGAGCTACACCCCCAGCCCTATTTTTTTATTCTTTAATTTGAAACCGGGTCTCACAAAGTTGCGGAGGGCCTCACTGAGTAGCTGAAGCTGGCCGCGAACCCGGATCCTCTGGTCTCAGCCTCCCAAGTACTAGGATTACAAGCATACGTCACCACGCCCGGCTCAAATCCAAACCTTTTTGAGTGTCATGCTGTGTCATGCCAGTACTCAAAAAGTTTCATATTTTGTTGCATTTTAGATTTCAGATTAGGATGCTGGGCATGGTGGCTCACGCTTGTAATCCCAGTACTTTGGGAGGCAGAGACCGGAGGATCCGGGTTCGCGGCCAGCCTCAGCTCTCTGGCTGTCTCTCTCTCTCTCTCTCTCTCCTTAGTGAGGCCCTCCGCAACTTCGTGAGACCCGGTTTCAAAATAAAGTATAAAAAAAAAATAGGGCTGGGGGTATAGCGCAGAGGTAGAACGCCCCTGGGTTCAATCCCTGGTACCACAAAAAAAAAAAAAAAAAAAAAAAACCACTAGATTTCGGATTAGGGATACTCAACAGGTATTTTGAGTCCTTTCATATATATATTTTAAAGTAAAGCTTTATGTTGACTACTTTCTATTCTAAGCAACTGGATTTTAATTTAACTGAAAATCTCTATACTTGTTTTCATTCTAGACTTAGACACACAGAGTTTATTTGTACTGATACGGCTCACCATTTTTTCTCTTTGCATTTACAGCCCTGACCCTTGCATGTTCTCTCCTTCTAGGCTCACTTTATAAAGAAGTGGTTCCAGAAGTTTGTCAATCAGCTCAGAATGAGGAATTGATTTTCCTGTGGAACAGTGTTAAAAAATTGGCACTTATGTTTCCAGCTGTTTGCCATAAGCTCTGTTGCCTCTTATGCCACGAGCTATAGAATCAAGTACTATTTCAGTGCAAAAAGTAAATTCCCAGCCCTGACGCTTAGTGACAGGGCTGCCAGTTGGCCCCAGCAGGCGTTGTGGCTGTAGGCTTTGTAGAGGTGGCCAGTGCTCCTAGGGCCAGCTATCTGGTGAATATCTTTGGACCAGGCTCCTATTCAGCTGGGCACTTCCACTGAAACTTCCCACAGCACACATTACCATTCTGGTCCCCCCCCCATCATCAAATCCATGGAAGCTGGGTGTGGTGGCACATGCCTATAATCCCAGTACTTGCTTGGGAGGCTGAGACAGGAGGGTCGCAGGTTCGAGGCCAGCCTCAGTAGCTTAGTGAGGCCCTCCGCAACTTAGTGAGACCCTGTTTCAAAATAAAGAATAAAATAGGGCTGGGGTATAGTTCAGAGGTAGAATGCCCCTGGGTTCAGTCCCCAGTAACAGACACACACACACATACACCCGCATGCACACATACACACATCCATGGAGCCAGTCAGGTAATTCATCCTGTTTCACTCTTGATTAGGAAGGGCTACCTATGAGGGATGTGCAAGGAAAATAGGAGGCGGAGGGCAAGCAGGTGTTCTATTGAGAGACTGTATTGACTCTTGGATTCCAGGTTCAGGGACACAACCTCTGTAAAGATGGGGCAGACCTGTCCTTGTCGAGTCTGTATTGAAGCAATGTAAGGATTGCCCAGGGATTAGCAGTGTATCAGTTTTCCATAATTTAAGTGCCTCCCTGAGTTTAATTAAGCTTTAAAGGTCAGAATAATTTTCATTATTTTGGTTTGTAGTCAGCTCTGATCACCATTGCAATTTCCAAAGGTCTGGAATTGTTCTTTCTCTCTTCCTTGTAGTCCTGTGGCTGCCTCCCTTTCCCTCTCTGTCTAATCTTGTCATCATTTTAAATGTAACATATCTCACCTGAAGTTTTATGAAGTGTTAGATATGAATTTTCACATTAAATATTAGAAACACTGTGGCATTTATTTTCACAGTTTGCTGTCTTTTGCTCACAAGCAAAGCTTTTTACAGTTTGATTGTTTTTCCTCCTCCGATGCTCTTCATTTACACTTTCCTTGTACTGGATTTAAAATAGCCCGGAGTCAGCTAACTGCACTTGGAAGCAACCTCCTCCACTTATCACCGTTTGTTTTAGATTCAGGGAATGTTAGCTGTTTTTATGCTGGTTTAAGCTAAATGTAATTAGGACAACCAGCTTGTTTCAGAACCTGATATAAAACATGTATTGCATATGCATTCCTTGGTTCTGTTACCCTGGCTGGATGCTTGTATTCTGCATGTTCCTCTTCTGAATTTAGATAATTACTTGAGTTGATTGAATTAGCTAATTATTGATCAGTTGTTTTGATCGAATTAACTAATTATTGATCAGTCGTTTTGTAAGTTTTTATTTGAAAAGGAGATGCAGATTGAGTATCCTCTATCCGACAAGTTCAGGATCAGAAATGTTTCAGATATTTTTCTGATTTTGAAATACTTGCATAGACTTTACCCAGTTGAGCATCACTAATCTGAAAGCCCAAAATGCTCTAAAATCTGGAACTTTCTGAGTGCTGACGCATTTGGATTTTCAGATTAGGAATGCTCAACGTGTACTAGTTTAAAGTTTACCTTGGCAGTCATTGTACCAACTCCCAAATTGGCTTTAGGTTTTCACATTTGATCGATGCTACATAATTGATATGAAATCTTATTCTTGTGAAGAAAAAAAGGTACAAGCTTTTGATTTATATCTCCTTGCAGAGTAAGTAAAAATGAAAACAAATACATATTGAAACATGGTTTTAGGTGCTTCTGACAAACAACTGGGAGAACATAGGCGGGCTCATTGTTGCCCATCCTTTTCCTAACTGCTGATTTTCCTACCTTTAATAGCTTTTCTTATTGGGCTCTTCTTGATCTTTCTTGTTTCTCTTTGTCTACGCTGTCATTGGCTTAGTATTTGTGCATCTTTTTCTAGCAAGGCAGAGACCTGCTATTTTAATTGTATAGCTATATCAGAAGCTCTTTTCTGTACCTGGCTAGAGTGTGTGGCTAAGTCCTTTCTGTCTCTAACTAAGGAATTATCAAATCTTTTCTGAAAACAACATACATGTGTATGCACTTATATGAGGTCTTTTTTATTGAGGCTATTAATATGTCATGTGTATGATGGACCTTTCATTGATTTATGCCTTTTCAAAAACACATATTTTTGGTTTTTTAAAAAATTGCATTAAGATGTTAAAAAAAAAACCCTGTCATTTCCAGAGATAAATTTCATGTTCTATTTAGAAAAACAGATGATTCTCTTTCCCTTAAATTCCTTCTGTGAAATGACATGTGCACTCGGCAGCCGTTGTGAATCTGTTTTATTTTCCCCTGTGTTACAAAAAAGCAAGGGTGGCACTTCAGCCCCTTTTCTAGAGACGCTTGCCTGGGGTAAATAGCAATTTAGTCCAGGTGGGTAGAGAAGAATGCTTATGACATTCTTTTCTCTGGCTCCATGTGTAACCTCCAAGCAGGAGGTCAGGCAGTAAAACATTTGAGTGAACTGGTGAAATGTTTTGTATTTATTTACAAGGCACTTAATCACAGACTGATCCCAATAAACTCAACGAGTCAAAGTGATGGAGGAGAGTATATGAGGCATGCAGAATAGTAAAAGTGGGGTCTGGAAGGGGTCTGTAGATTGCATTTAACCTGCTCCCCTGTTCCTGCTGTGGAAGGATGGTCATGGGTGGATCTGACGAGGAATGTAATTAGGCCCATTCTCTTCCCACCTGCTGTGGAACTACTTGACATTTTGATTTTAGTTTCCAGGCATCAAAGAGTATTTGAATTCTGCTTTGCTGGAAATTCTTCATTTTTTTTCCCTTTAACTATCTGCACTCAAAACTTCTCTTCTGCCATTCCTAGTGTATTTGGTGCTTTCTGTTGTCCTGGAGTTGATGACTCGATTTCATGGGTTACCACAGTTTGGTTTAAAGCAAACACATTCTAAAAACCTTCTTGGTTTTGTCATTTTATTGTTACCATATTTTTACTTGTTTAGACACAATTTGTAGAGAATCAGCAACAGTAGTAACAACAACAATGAGAAAAGAGGACAGTATCTCCAGATAAGTAACTCATACTATTTTCTCCCCAGAAGTCCCACTGTAAACTCTGGAGTCAATAGTTCCTGGTCTTCCCTCCTGCAGGTGTATTTGTTTTTTGTTTGTTTGTTTTGTTTTTTGGTGTGTGTGTGTGTGTGTGTGTGTGTGTGTGTATGTGTGTGTGGTGCTGGGGATTGAACCCAGGGGCATTCTGCCTCCGAGCTACACCCCCAGACTGATTTTATTTTTTATTTGAAAACAGAGTCTCGCTAAGTTGCTAAGGCTGGCTTTGAACCTGCAATCCTCTGGTCTCAGCCTCTCAAGTACTGGGATTATAGGCATGTGCCACATTCCTGCCTTATCTTTTATTCATTTTCTCATTGCAATCCCCACCAGATGATGGGCAGACAGGGCCTCCATTCATACCTGGTGGCTCTGCTTTTTTATATCTTAAATAAAAGTTTTCATGGGGTAGGAGGGTTAAACTCATTGTATTAATAATCTGGATTAGTCTGAAGGAGTTTTCATTTAATATGCTGCGAGGAAAACTAAATTTATATAAGTCATGATCTCTGTCACCTATTAGGAGTCTAGGTGGGATTGATTTAATGAGTAAGTAAGAATAACTTAGTGTTAGCCTATTATACAAATAAGAGTGTTTTGGTGTCAGAAGTGAGATTATTATTATTATTCGGGCATTTCCTTTTTTCAAATTGTCTCTGGAATAAATTAGTGTATATTGAGAAGTTGCTTTGGTTTATTGTGGATTGGCCTGCATCCTGCTGTGCTGTAGGTATGGGATGAGAATCATGACATGAATAAGGTGCTCCCAGTGGATGCGGGGGGGGGGGCACACACTCAGAACCAGACCATTGTGAGAGTGGTGAGAGACTTTGATATAGGAGTACAGTTGATGCTGTAATGGGAACCTGCTCCCTTCTTGCTTCTCAAGGAATTTAAGTTTTTTTTTTCTTTTTAACTTGAAGACATGTGATCACACATTTTCTCAGGATGTAGTTTAAAACCAGCATACTTGGAATAGAAAACAGAACACAGAGTTGACCTTAGGATATTTTCCTCAGGCTACCATTTATTTTAGTTTGCTGTGTGAAGGTAGGCTACTTAATTTTACCTCTCTTGTTTCCATTTAGCTGAATATAACTTTACTTACAATGAAATGAATAGCTGTTGTATTTAGAAGTAGTATAAATACCCAGTACTTGGGAGGCTGAGACAGGAGGATTACAAATTTGAGGCCAATGTGCCATAACTTAGTGAGACCCTGTTTCAAAATAAAAAGAAAATAGGCCGGGCGTGGTGGCGCACGCTTGTAATCCCAGTACTTGGGAGGCTGAGACAGGAGGATCCGGGTTCGCAGCCAGCCTCAGCTACTTAGTGAGGCCCTCCACAACTTAGTGAGACCCTGTTTCAAAATAAAGAATAAAAAAATAGGGCTGGGGGTGTAGCTTGGAGGTAGATATGCCCCTGGGTTCAATCCCCAGTAACACAAAAAGTAAAATAAAATAAAAAAATAAAAGAAAATAGGGCTGGGGTGTAGAATGACCCTGGGTTCATCCTCCAGTACCAAAAATAAAAAAAAAATAAAAGAGTAGCATAAATAACCGAGTGACTGTCTCCCTTCCTTTTTCTTTCCCACCTGGACCCAACAGACCTATCCATCCAGAGATACTTTGGATGGTTTTATGGAGTCTTTGGGCTAAAAAGAACCCATAGAATGTTCATTTTTGTAGACTCATCCTCTCTGTATGAGTAAATTAATTGATAATTATCTACTGGTTTATTCTTTATGGAATGCATCATCTACTACAATGGAGGATGGAGAATAATTATGTTTTAGACAAAAGCGTATATGGGACAGTTAGTATAATATAACATATTTAATCTCTTAATGACCTTAATGAACAAAGATGTGAAGTAAAATATCATCATTCTGGGAATATAATTTATTGAATTATAAATAAGATTATAATAAAACCTAGAGAGTTTTATTAGTACTGGTAAGTATAGAATAGTGGTTTTGATATGTTAGTCATATTTTGTTGGGTAGATATATCTCTGACATTTTCACGTAATGTGATGCCTCTTTCTTCCTTTCCTTTCCTTCTTTCTGCTGGGGATCATGAACCCTGGGCCTCCTCGCACATGCTAGGTGAGCACTCGACCACTGAGCTACGGCCCCTATCATTTCATACTTGGGAAGAGAAGTTCATCCATGCTGGACTTTGAGTTATAGCGCCCAGTTCAGTCTTCTGACAAGATTTATTTTTTGCCATGTGCTAGGTGAGATGGAGGTGGTATGAAAAGATGGCAAAGGATAGTTCCTTCTTTAGAGGATCTTGTATTTAATATTTTAAATCCCTTCTAAGCTGGGCGTGGTGGCGCACGCTTGTAATCCCAGTACTTGGGAGGCTGAGACAGGAGGATTGCAGGTTTGCGGCCAGCCTCAGCTACTTAGTGAGGCCCTCAGCAACTTAGTGAAACCCTGTTTCAAAAATAAAGAATAAAAAATAGGGCTGGGGGTATAGCTCGGGGTTAGAATGCCCCTGGGTTCAATCCCTAGTACCGCAAAAAAAAAAAAAAAATTAAGTCCCTTCTTTAGAGGACCTCATTATAAGCTTTCTGTGTTTTTAAGTCCTATTTTTCCCTCCCCCTTCCCTTTCTACTCCCCCCCTTTTTTTTCATTTCTAGAAGAAAGATATGCCTCACTTTGTTGGTGTATTCATGCTTATTTTCATTTACAGCTTCTGGTTAGTGCTGTGATAAGATTTTTCAAGGCAGGTGGTTAAGCGATATTTTTTCTTCAGCTGTTCTTCACTGATGTCCTCACTAAATTCGGTGCGTTCCAATGGCAGCAGCATCTCAAGCTGCTTCTTTGGATTTAGAGTACCTTTGTCTTCAGATTTTTCTTTTCTTTTTTCTTTTCCTTTCCTTTTTGTGGTACTGGGGATTGAACCTAGAGGCATGTGATCTCTGAGCTACACCCCAGCCCTATTTTATTTTTTAAATTTTGAAACAGGGTTTCCCTAGGTTGATGGGATTACAAACATGCGCCACCACGCCTGGCCATCTTCAGCTATTTCTAACTGTGCTGGTTGATGGGCCAATGAGACATACTTGAGGAAGAGTTCTCCCTTCCCCATTTAGGTTCTTCAAGTTTTGGTGAGGTATGACTTCAGAAAGGAAGAAATATGCATTTCACTATGCATACATATAGTTTGATTATTGGGAAGGGTATACAACGTACCTGTCCTGCGTGCTCAGAGAAACAGAGGCAGCAGTGCCATTGGGGCAGAAGGAGTAGATGGCAGGGTTGATGATTGCTCTAAAAATGACATGAACACAGTACTGTGAAAAGCTTAGAATGATTGCGTCTGCCTGGACAGCAGGAGACGACCTTAGCAGAGGAGGATATTACAGCTCGGTCTGGAAGGATGAATAGTACATACTTGGTGGGAAGATGAGAAATAATGTCTGTAGAAGGAGAGAGGGAAGGAACATGAGCTATGAGGAAGTGGAGAAGGGTGCCTTAACTTCAGGGCATATATGGGAGGCTAGGAGGAGTGCAGTATGGTTGGTGCTTAGGGTGAATGGGGTGGGGCTGGGAGAGGGATTGCCTTCCTGCTGGGATAGGAGGGTGACACAGGAATGTGTGTGACTTCTTTTTTTTTTCTTTTTGCGGTACCGGGGATTGAACCCAGGGGCGTTCTACCTCTGCGCTACACCCCTGGCCCTATTTTTTATACTTTATTTTGAAATTGGGTCTCACGAAGTTGCGGAGGGCCTCACTAGGGAGAGAGAGAGAGAGAGAGAGAGAGAGAGAGAAACAGGGAGAGAGAGAGAGAGAGAGAGAGAGAGAGCGAGCGCTGAGGCTGGCAGCGAACCCGGATCCTCCGGTCTCCGCCTCCCAAAGTACTGGGATTACAAGTGTGCGCCACCACGCCCGGCTCTGTGTGTGACTTCTATTTGGAAAGATTTGAGTTTTCCTAGATGGGGCACACTAAGTGTCTCACTGAGTTTTTTTCTTGTATCAAAGTTAATCCAGTGTTTTCAAACACAAACTGCTTGTCTATTTCCTTTGAATCTGTTCCCAAGTAAAATAAATATTTGCAGTCCTGGTAATAGTAATATATATTGCTTGGGTAAGCTTTTAGTAACAGGTAACTTCAAACGCAGTTTACCAAACCATATTTTGTGTTTGTTTTGCTCTGGTGCTAATCTGGCAAGAATGATGTCCGGCAGGAAAATCAACATATCTTAATCAACCATCTGTGTAACAGGAATGCTAGCTTTCTGGCAGGTATCATATCTGCCTGCCATACGGTCACAACGACTTTTAAACGTGGGGACAGCCGTGTATTTTGTCGGTCACTGTCATCCTTGCAAAGGATAATCTAAAGGGCTGTGAATTACTTTGCAGTTTGTGTACAAACCGTCGTGTCTTACAGTGTTGGCATTAAAATAAAAAACAAAACAAAACAAAAAACATATTACAGAAATTGCTCCTATCCCTTCATTATTGTGGTGGCTTCAACTGTGAGAGGAGGGTGAAGAAGCTAGACAAGTAAATGGTTTGTTCTTATTTTGTGACTGGACTCATTAGGTATGTGTGGAGCTAAGGCAAGGACATTTCGGTGAGGACCTGGGGTGGCTGGGTAGTGTGGGTGGGGCCATTCCAGCTCCTCTGGGCTGGGGTGGAGGTGTACTTCCTGTTTTTATGCTTCTGGAAAAAGGGTTCAAGAGAACCATACCCAGCTATTAAGAGCTGCTTTGAAAATGTACAGACAACACTCTATCAGATACAGGTCTGGGCCTCAGTGAGAATATCAGCTCCCTTGCAGTTTGGCCAGGAAATTTTGTATTTTGCCAAATGTAGCTTTTCCAAGGGCAGCGAGTTAGCAAGATATGACTTGAGAGAAGGAAATAAAAAGGAAAATTTATTTTATGGGATTAATAATGCATTGAACTCAGTTTTTAGAAACTCATTAACTAGAGTATAAATTCTTCATTGTCTTCTAATCCTTAAATGAGGCTTTTTTTTCCTGCATATGGAGTATCTTTCTGGTAAATTATAGATAGTTGACTGGTCAAAAGGCATTGTAGGGACACCATGCCCCGGGCCACGTGGCCATGTTACTAAGTTAGAAAATATACTGGGAGGAAGCATTTCTTCTCTTGCTATTGTTCCTTCTCAGTCACCACTATGGATGGTGGAGGGATATGGAGGCTGGTTGGTTGTTGAGCAGAGGAGAGGAGCTGCTGGAGACGGGGCAGGGTTAGGACGGCTTCTGCTTCCTTTATACTTGGACTGACACCACCAGTGCCTGTTCTGGGCGACATGTCAGCGTAGGGGCTTCCAGATTATCTGCCCTGTTCAATCCTCTCAACAGATCCATTATTATTCTCCCTTTAAATTAAGGTGAGGGTCCTGCCGAGCGTGGTGGTGCACGCTTGTAATCCCAGTACTTGGGGGGCTGAGACCGGAGGATCCGGGTTCGTGGCCAGCCTCAGCTACTTAGTGAGTCCCTCCGCAACTTCGTGAGACCCAGTTTCAAAATAAAGTATAAAAAATAGGGCCAGGGGTGTAGCTCGGAGGTGAGGGTCTCAAGGCCACATAGCAGGTTTCTTGGAATCTGTAGTTATGTGGCCTCATACAAAGTGGGTTGAGGTGGGGTCAAGTGAAAATTTGATCTGATGATGAAGGGGTTGGCTTGCATTGGCCATATTCTCAGATTAGTCTGGGAACTGCCCCAGCAGCCCCATCTGCAGTGTATTAAGATTAATGTTCCTTTGAGAGACCCCAGAATTGGGGGATCAGATTCTATTGGTGCAACCATGGAATCTACATTTTAACAAATTCTCTGGGAGTCTTTATAGTTGGAAAATCCCTGGTTTGTAGTTTACTGTCCACAGATGAGTACTCTAAGCTCATTTGGAAACTTGAGAAATCTTCCCTTAAATAATCCATCTGTGGGACAGTATGGGGCGCTTGGCTTAGAGCTGTTCTTATCACCAATAGGGCCTATATTTGCAGCACATACTAAAATTATGATCACTTCATGATACGTCTGCAGGAAGCTTGAAGGCTTTCAAGCACCGGGTTTATTGCCTTTTAAAATGGAGGTGCTTTATCTGTTTGAGGACAACCTCAGCCTGTTACTTCTTTCCCTGGGGTATATATTGACTGTGCCTGCTGCTCTGGAATTTGTAGCCTGGGAGCATCCAGATGGTAAAAGACCACCTGGATTTCTCAGTCAACTCTCAGAATTATCCTCAGTTAAAAAAAGACAAGGACAGAAAAGAATTTAGGGGGTGGGGAGATGGTGTAAACAGGGGATCTTTCAACCTAAGATAGGTCTTGGAATTCCTTGTTTTAATTTTTCTGGCAAAAATGATGATGATAGGCTCGGCATGGTGGTGCACGCTTGTAATCCCAGCACTTGGGAAGCTGAGACAGGAGGATCACAGGTTTGTGGCCAGCCTCTACAACTTAGTGAGACCCTGTTTCCAAATAAGAAATAAAAAAAAAAATAGGGCTGGGGGTGTAGCTCAGAGGTAGAATGCCCCTAAGTTCAGTCCTCAGTACAAAAAAAGATGATGATGATGATGATGATGATTAATAATGATCGAAATAATAAAAGCAGCAAGTGTTTCACGAGGACACACTCTTTGCCAAGCATTGTGCTAAATACTTTGCACTTGTCATCTCACTTAATGCTCATGACAACCCTAAAATGCCACTTTTTTTATCCCCAGTTTACTGATGGGGAAACTAAGGCAGGGAATGTTTAGCTCAGACCAGATAGCTAGTACTGGTGGATGTGGAAGTCAGACCTTGTGAAGTCTGACTTGGAAGCGCAGGCACAAGACACACTGCAGGTTAAAACCTAGATGTCAGCCGGGCGTGGTGGTGGCGCATGCCTGTAATCTCAGTACTCGGGAGGCTGAGTCAGGAGGATCACAGGGTTGAAGCCAGCTTCAGCAACTTGGTGAGACCCTGTTTCCAAATTAAAACAACAACAACAACAACAAAATAGGGTTAGGGGTGAGGCTTGGAGGTTAAATGCCTCTGGGTTGAATTCCCAGCACCACCACCAAAAACAAAACAAAACAAAAACAAAAACAAAAACACCCTCAGCTGTCTGTGGGGCTAGGGGAGAGGTGGTGAGTGAAGAACACCCATACCTGCAGCGGAGGGTCTCAGGCCAAGGAGAAAGTGCTTGCTGCGTCCAAGGGTACTCACTCACATCCTAGTTGATTGTTGCTAGGCTGAAGTTCAGGCTAGCGTTATCAGATTCTTTTTTACAAGAGCTAATGGAAACATCAGAATTTTTATTTTTATTTATTTTTGTACTGGGGATTGAATCCAGGGGCATTTTTACCATTGATCTACATCCCCAGCCCTTTTTTATTTTGATGTAGAATCTTGTTAAGTTGCTGAATTTGCAGTTCTCCTGCTTCAGCCTTCTGAGTAGCTGGAATTACAGGTCTGCACCACCGCGCCTGGTTTAAAACACATGATTGTAAGCAGGGTTTTCATTTGTTACGTGTACTGCTACATCTAGAACAGTGCTTGGCACACAGTAGATACTAAATAAATGATAAACTGATAGCTGGGCGTGGTGATGCATGTCGGTAATCCCAGTACCTGGGAGGCTGAGACAGGAGTACTTCAGGTTCAAGGCCAGCCTCTGCAATTTAGTGAGGCCCTCAGCAACTTAGTGAGACCCTGTTTCAAAATAAAAAAAATAATAAAATAGGGCTGAAAGTGTAGCTCAGAGGTAGAACACTCCTGGGTTCAATCCCTCGTACCACAAACACAAAAAAGATCAAATGAATGAATGCATATTTGTGGACTGTATTCCAGTCTCAGGCTACCAGTTTTTAATTTTTTTCCCCTGGTATTGGGGGTTAGGCCCAGGGGCATTCTAACCTCTGAACTACACCCCTATTCCTTTTTAGTTTGAAACAGGATCTCCACTAAGTTGCTGAGGCTGACCTTGAACCTGTGATCCTCCTGTCTCTGCCTCCCAAGTACTGGGATTACAGGTGTGTGCACCACTGTGCCTGGCCCAGGCTACCAGTTTTCAACCTCTGTTCTATTGCTTTCCCCAAGTACATTTTAGATTTTTCTGCTGCCTCCTATCCCAGACCAGACCACTTTTAGCTGAGTATATAGGTCAGGTATACTTCAAAGTTTAATTTCCTTTCGTTTGAGTTGGTGGTTAAATCAGGATTGTTGGTAGGGGTGTTTGTGTCTTTATTTTTGGAATTAAAAGCAAATTGAGATACCAAATGCATAACATAAAATTTCCCATCTTAACCATTTGTAAGTGTGTAGTTCAGTAGTGTTAAGTATGTTTACATTGTTGTGCAACAGATCTCTAGAACTTTCTCAGCTTGCACAACGGAAACTCCATAACCCATTAAACAAGTCTCCATTTCCTCCTTCCTTTAGCCCCTCTTAGCCACTATCCTATTTCTTGTCTCTGTGAGTTTGACCGCTTTAGATACCTCATATAGGTGGAACCCTGCAGCATTTGTCTTTTTGGGACTGGCTTATTGTGTCTTAATCTATGGGGCTGAGTGATGGAGAAGCTAATGCCCTAGCAAGATTTTTATTACTTACTTTCCCAAGAGGAGGGTGCGAGCCAGGTGCTGGGGGTGGGGCAGATGGGAAACAGAAAGGTGGTTCTGAAGGTAGAAGCAGGAGAGAGGAGGCCAGGCCAGAGCCTTTTCTCTGTTTTCCATAGGAAAGGCAGGCCAGGCCAGGGTAAACAGTCAACCATTGGTGAGTTTGAATAATTCTGGTGTGCTTTGGGATACGTGGGGGCTGTTCCACCGCAGTTGTTTGTACCTGGGTTTGTACCTGGGTTGTTTGTACCTGGGTTGACTGGCTGGAAGAACTTTGGCTTGCTTTGTGAGAGTTTGCTAAGGAGATGTTTGGGGTGTGGGGTGTGAATTGGTTAGTTTGCATATGAAAGATGAGTTGTGATGGGGTCCGAAGCCCTTCGCTTTCTTTAAGAATTGACTGGAGAGGGGAAGAGTCTCCCTAGTCAGCAAGGCTGTAAAAGTCAGAGCACCAAGAAAGTACAAAATAAGAAAATACAGGTAACACAGTCGACTTTGGGGTGAATGGATGCCAAAAGACAAACAGGGAACCTGGGAAAACACAGAATACTTATTTTCTTCAGGGTAATGTTCTCAGGGCTCAGCTGTGTTGTAGCACGTGACAGGCTTTCCTTCCTTTTTAAGGCTAGGTAATGTTCCCTTGTATATGTATACCACAGTTTATCTGCTTATCTATCGATAGACACTTTTTGCGTATTATGCATGATTTAATGCTGCTATGAACGTGGGTATGCAAATAAATGTCTCCTTCAGACCATGTTTTCAATTCTTTGGGATATATACCTAGATGGAGAATGCCTGGATCCTAAAATAGTTCTACTTTGAATTTTTTGAGGAACTGTACACGGTTGCCTATAGCAGCTGCAACAGTTTGCACTCCCACCAATGGAGCAGAAGGGTTCCAGTTTCTCCACGCCCTCGCCAACATCCCTTCTGTGTTTCTGATAGTGTGGAAGCTAGCCTGTGAGGAGTATCATTGTGGTTTTCATTTCCCTGATGGTTAGCATTGATGAGCATCTTTTCATGTGCAGTTTCCTTTCCATAGTTTTGTTTTTCAATTTATTTATTTCTTTTTGCGGTACCGGGGATTGAACCCAGGGGCCTTCTACCTCTGAGCTACACCCCCAGCCCTATTCTTTTATTCTTTATTTTGAAAGAGGGTCTCACTAAGTTGTGGAGGGCCTCACTAAGTAGCTGAGGCTGACCACGATCCCAGATCTTCCGATCTCAGCCTCCCAAGTACTGGGATTACAAGTGTGCGCCACCATGCCCGGCTCAATGTTTTCCAACTTAGTAGCTCTAAGTCTGTGGATTTTCAAGAATTGTAGCAATGCATTTTTAATTATTGCCTGTGCATAACAGGGGAAAATCTCAAAGTAGTTGTATTCTTGCCCAGAGATGTTGGAGCTCATCTAACCAGCCTAACTCAAAGATTCATTAAACAATCAGAGAAGCTGGGCATGATGGCACATGCTTATAATATCAGTACTTGGGAGGCTGAGACAGGAGAATCGCAGGCAGGCTTGAGGCCAGCCTCAACAGCTTAGACCCTGTTTCAAAATAAAAATAAAAGTGCTGGGGGTGTAGCTTGGAGGTAGAATGCCCCTGGGTTTAATCTCCAGTACCACAACAAAACAAAACAAAAATAGAAAAAGTATCAGAGAAACTAAAGCTGGGACTCCCGGGCTCTAGCTTAGACAACAGGTCATTTGTTCAAGGAGGACCCACTGTGTGCTAGCCATAGGCTTAGAGTCATCCAGAAGAAGTACAATCAAATTGAGAAGTTCTCCAGCTATTTGCCCAACATAGAGGGGTTGCTTTAGATCCTGAGAGCACTTTACCATGAAATGTTAAAACTTTGTGATGAGGTTTTGAGGTAGGAGAAAGAAAAAAAAATGAAGAAACTGTGAGCTTTTATTCAGAGAGCTGAACTATGTGTCAGTGGCAGAGTTTAGTGTACTTGGGATTGATTAAAGTGGCTGTAAAGGAAAAGTAAATGATCTTTCTTTTATATTTATATTTCATTTTTATATCATTAGTTGTTACTGACTGGAACAAAAGAGTCAATTTGGTGAGAATAACAGTACTGTTTAAAATCCTGAAATCTGGGGTTGGGGGTTGCCTAGCATGTGAAAGGCCCTGGGTTCTATCCCCAACACTGCAAAAAGAACAATAAAATAAAATAAAACCCAGAGGAGAGTAAATTTAAACTGTGTGACAGCAAATTTGTAGTTTCACAGTTAAAAGGTATTATGTACATCTCTAAAGAATTTAATTCTAGGATTTAATAATCTAGGGTGAACCCCTACTGACCCAAGATTAATTGAAAAAGGTCCATAAATTGAGCTCTAGACTCCTAGATGTCCCTTACTGATAGAGCCCTGATGCAGGATTTCGTCTTATCTGCAGCCTTAGAAATGTGAGGCATTCCTGCCCTTCTGGTTTGCAGAGTGGAGGGCTGGGAAGGATTGTCAGGGGTATTGTTAGCCAGTTGGTTAATGGTTAACCTCTGCAACATGCCAGACAGTGACACCTAACCTCTGATGAGACCTACTGCTCCTTGTGAACAATGGTTAACCATTGCTCACTTTTGACTAAAGCCATTTACCTTTCATAGTTCATTCTTTTAAATATGTGAGACTGTGAATTTTTTTTCTTTTGCAAATAAAATTTACATTGCACAGAAGTTTATGACTCATGCCTTGCAAGAAGAAAGCAGGTGGTAACCACAAATAGTTTGCTATGTTTTAGAGACCAGGAGAAGGGTTGCTACTGAATTTTCATTTCACTTGAACAGAACCGTGTAGAGACACACATACACATAGACATACATGCATGTATATATGTACATACACATTTGGTACTGGGGATTGAACCCAGGGGCATTCTACCTCTGAGCTACACCCCCATCCCTATTTTCTTTTTTATTTTGAAGCAGAGTCTTGCTAAGTTGCTGAGGGTCTTGCTAAGTTGCTGACACTGGCCTCAAACCTGCAATCCTCCTATCTCAGCCTCCCAAATACTGGGATTATAGGAGTGTGACACCACAACAATGGCAGATAACATATAAATAGTCCTTTCCTCAGTACAAAATATTAAAAACAAAACAAAACGGAAAACCCAACAACCAAATAAACCCCCCAAAACAGTGTTCTTGTTAGCAGATATCTTTTTAGTTGTCTGTGCTGTATGTGACAGTGAGACATTCTTGTTTATGGGGACTTGTCATCTGGACTGGAAAAAGATTAAAAATAAAGGGAGCAAAGAAAAATGTGAGGGTCTTTTTCCTTACTGTGGAAGCTCAGAGGCTCACTTTTGATCTGAAGTAAATAAACAAAAAGACACCAGGCAAGCCTTCCTGCGGGAACTGGTGAGGTGTGCTTGCTGGCAGTGGTAGTCCAGGCTCTTCTTGCAGCTCCGTGTGGTGTGTGGTTTTCCCTAGTTGCATTAACTGTTCATCAGCCACCGTAATAGGATTGCAGGGCCACCTTTAAGGTGCTGCATTTTCCTGTAAGAGAAAGAAGAATGATCCCTGGGGGAGTTGACTGAGTTGGAACAATTCTGAACCAAGTTTTGAAATGAAAAATGAATAAGGGGTTTTAATTTTTCTGTTTATTTTTATTTTATTTTTTGTGGTGCTGTGGATTGAAACCAGGGGCATTTTACCCCCCGAGTTACACCCCAGCCCTATTTTATTTCTTATTTGGAAACAGGGTCTCACTAAGTTGCTGACAGCCTCACTAAGTTGCTGAGGCTGGCCTTGAACCTGGGATCCTTCTGTCTCAGCCTCCCAAGTACTGGGTTTACAGGCATGTACCACTGTGCTTGGCTTGATTTTCTATTTCTTTTTTGGGGGGGGGGATTGAACCCAGGGGCATTCTACCTCTGAGCTATACCCCCAGCCCTATTTTTTATTCTTTATTTTGAAACAGAATCTCACTAAGTTGCAGAGGCCTCACTAAGTAGCTGAGGCTGGCCACGAACCTGCAATCCTCCTGTCTCAGCCTCCCATGAACCTGGATTACAAGTGTGCGCCACCACGCCTGGCTTGATTTTCTATTTCTTAAACTCTGTTTTTAAGATGTGTTTGTCTTGCACATAGAAACACACATACTATAGATAGGAATGGAGGAGAGGCAGCTGATGTTGAATTATGGTTGCAGCTTCTCCCTGTGTTTAAATAAGGTTCAGTTCTTCTGATTACTGAGATTTGTCTAAGATGCCATGTTCCTATGGCTTGGATCTTAACTCTCCCCCCAAAGGCTCATGTGTTGAAGGCTTGGTCTTCAGCCTTTGGCACTACTGCAAGGTGATAGAACCTTTTGGAGGTGGGGCCTGTTGGGAGGAGGTTAGGTCATTGGGGGCGTGCCCTTGAGGGGATATTAGGACCCTCTCTTTGCTTCCTAGTTGCCATAAGGTGAGCAGCTTTGCTCTACCAGGTGCTCCTGGTGATGATATTATGCTTCATCACAGGCCCCCAAACAGCCACTGATCATGGACTGAAACCTCTGAAACCATAAGCCAAATTAAAATTTTCCTCTTCCTACATTGTTTATTGTAGGCAACATGTCACAGCAACGGAAAGCTGACTAACACATGTGTTTAAAAAAGAAGGCAACTTCTTTCTTCACTCCAACCCTGGTATTCAACATAAGTGTAGATCAGATTACCTTTTATGTGCCATTAGATACTGTTTTTTAAGATTTAAGAAGTTTATGTAAAGTGCATAGAGTATTATCTATCATAGTAAACACTAAATAGTGCTTTCCATTTTGCTATTAGTGTTTATTTAAAAAATTATTTAAATTTCCTTTTAGTGATATGTTTCTTCAAGTACATAAAATACACTTTTCACTATTTGAATTTAAAATTTGATTCTCTTCATCAATGGATTTTGTCCTTTTAGTTGGGACTTTTTTGGTGGGGGGAGATGCTTTGTCTATTTTTGTAGGGTTTGACTGGCAATATATATTTTTAACAATTATGTTTTTAATAATTAATGTTTTTAAGAATTACAGATTTGATCAACTTTTTATTTAGTTTTTCTATCTTTAAAACCTGAGAGAAAGCTGGGTGTGGTGGTGCACACTTGTAATCCTAGTAGCTGGGAGTCTGAGATAGGAGGATCGCAGGTTCGTGGACAGCCTCAGCAATTTAGTGAGGCTCTCAGCAACCTAGTGAGACCCTGTTTCCAAATAAGAAATAAAAATTGGTCTGGACGTGTAGCTTCGAGGTGGAATGCCTCTGGGTTCAATTTCCAGTACCATAAAAAACAAAACAAAACAAAAAACCTGAGGGAAATCTGGCTATATCTGGGGCAAATAATTGAAATAATTGACATAAGAACGATAAAACTTTCATTTATGTTTCACATATGTATTTTTCAGTGATATTATTTTTAATGTTATTTTACATAATTGAATCACTGCATATATTTTGATAATTATAATTTTTCAACATTTCATCCACAATTTAAATTAAAATGTCTATTGTTTCCCTGTAACTGTGTGTGTGTGTGTGTGTGTGTGTGTGTGTGTGTGTGTGTGTTTGGTACTGGGGATTAAACCCAGGAGCATTCTACCTCTGAGCTACAGCCCCAGGCCTTTTTATTTTTGAAACAGGGTTTTGCTTTGTTGCTGAGGGTCTTGCTAAGTTGCGGAGGCTGGCCTTGAACCTGTGGTCCTCCTATCTCAGCCTCCCAAGCACTGGGATTACAGGTGTGCACCACCAAGCCTGGCTTCCCCTTAACTTTTAAATGATAAAAATGCTCAATTAACAATATTATTAATTTTTTTTTTGCGGTACCGGGGATTAAACCCAGGGGCATTCTACCTCCGTGCTACACCCCCAGCCCTATTTTTTATACTTTATTTTGAAACCAGGTCTCACGAAGTTGCGGAGGGCCTCACTAGGTAGAGAGAGAGGGAGAGAGACGGAGAGAGAGAGAGAGAGAGTGAGCTGAGGCTGGCCGCGAACCCGTATCCTCCGGTCTCCACCTCCCAAAGTACTGGGATTACAAGCGTGCGCCACCACGCTCGGCTCAATATTATTAATTTTTCCAAGGCCTGCTAGTGTTGGGCTCTATTTGAATTTATTTTTCTTACTTAAATTTTACCACTCTGAGTTGTTTTGTAGGATGAGGCTTATTTTGCACATGGGGAAACAGGCTTATAAAACGCAGGTCAGTTGTCTAGCTAGTAAAGGACAGAGGGATTGAACACAGGTCTCCGTGTCTTTATATCCAGACTCTTCATTTCCATGGTAAAACTTTTCCAAAATGACTTTTATTAACACCAGCAAGATGGTGGAATAGGAGGTCCCAGCCCCTCTCCTCCCATAGGAACAGCAATTTCACAAACAGCTATGGATGAGAAATTCTTCCAAGAACTCTGGAATCCAGTTCTATATATTGGACATGTTTAACTATTTGTGTGCCAGTCATGCCTCATAAAATGGTTTAAAAAATAACTCTTGGAGTTAATTGTGTCTATGGCATAAAAATTATTTAAGTTAATTTTTGTCTATGCTACACCTGGTGATCCCAGTTCATTTTCTTAACAAATATTTACTGAGCTCCTGATATATTTAGGGCACAGTGTGAGCTGGAAAATCAGTAGATAAAACAAGTATGGGGTCACCTCTTAAGGAGTTTATAGCCTCCTTGTTTATAGAATTCTCATCATGTTTTTATTGATTATGTTTTCTATAATCCAGCAGCTCTGCTGTGGCTTAATAACTGTCATACTGTAATATTACTAAAATGTGAAAAGACAGGTTTGCATTTTTACCCAGTTCCACCAGATAAATTTCATTATTTGCCATGTTATTCCTTAATATTGGCTTAAGACTGCACGACATATCAACGTAAAATACATTTTTATCTTTGCTGTATTTCATTTTCTCAATCTCCTCTTGAGCATGGTGAATCTCTTCACTGTTCCTGTGTTGCATAGTCTCTAACAGTAATGAATAATTACCCAGGACCAGATGTTTTTTAATCCTTCCTCTCATGCTCATAACCATCACTCTGCGTTCATCTGCCTTTTCTTCATATTAATGATGAGGGACCTGAGGCTCCACATACCCCACAGATGTTGCTTTTCCATGGCAATCATCTGCCAGCTTCCAACTTTTTAATGAGGCCTTGGATAGGCTGTAACAGATTATGCCCTCTTCCCCTCCTGTGATAGCGGAGACTCCTTGTATCGCTCACATCTGGCGAGCCCTGTGGAGAATCGATTTCTCCCGCCTGCCCCCCAGCGGTTCTGGAACCACAGGATGTCCTACTTCGTACCACTTTACTCAGGAAGCCCGTTGTCCTGAGCCACTTCTATTAGGGACCATAAAAGGCCTGTCCTTTCCTGCACTGAAGGAGGAGGTGGTTGGTGGCTTTCTTCTTTTGTTGCATAATACCATGGCACTGAGTGTAAGAAGCCTGTCAAGTAGAGTTGGGTCCACTCTGTGGAAGAACTAGGAAGGCTGAGGTGTGACACGACTTTGGATTGATGTGGGGATATTGTAGTGGAGGCCGCGGCATTGGCTGGGAGGGGAAAGGGGCAGACCTCTTCCCGCTCTGCCTTCTTCTATACCTCTTCCTTCTATGGGAATCTGCCCATAGAAGTCTGTCTTTGTCCCCGGCTGCTGAGACTGGTTTTCTAATGTTATTGATTATGTCTACAAATATACCAACAATCTGGACACAAGTGGGTATTGTGTTACTTCTTTAGGGATAGATTCTAGAGGGAACTTTCATTCTTGGGGACATCCTATTGGAGGCTTTAAAATCACACACAGAGTAAGCTGGGCATGGTAGTGCATGCCTGTCATCCCAGTAATTGGGAGGCTGAGACAGGAGGATTGTAGGTTTGAGGCCAGCCCTCAGCAATTTTGTGAGACCCTCAGCAACTTGGTGAGACCCTGTTTCAAAAATAAAAAATAAAAATAAAAAGAGTTGGGGGAGTGTAGCTCAGAGATTGAATGCCCCAGGTTCAATCCTCAGTACCCCCCTCCACACACACCTCAAGAATCATAGACCAAGCGGATACATTGGAATTGTGATTCCTTGTCTCAAATGAGAAAAGTGTCACATGCAAAGAGCTGCATTAAGTAGAGGCAGGTGGAGCTGTTTGCCCCTGTGGCTGGCACAGAAGGGACGTCAGGGCAGGAGTTCCTGTAGGAAATGTGATGACTTTTGAAGCCGAGTTTCCTGTAATGCGAACAGCGTTTCTGTATTTGAGACATAAAACAAAACTGAGTATTATTTTCTTTTTAGGAGTTGTCTCATAACAATGTTTTAGACAATGCATACTTAAATTAGAAATAATATAACAACTTTATGCAGAGTTTGACAGCTTAACTGTTTAAAAAATTACAGTTATGCGAACCTTGGCAGACTTTCTGAGTTCACATAAATGGATAGCTTTACTAAGTTATTTTGGGAGGGAAGAGATAAAATAGGTTAAGTTTTAGATTATGTTTATTTTTGTTTGCTTGGGGGAAAGATGAACACGATGCAAGATTTTTGAAATACAAAAGATTGCACAGTGAAGAGTCTTCATTCCACTCCCGTTCTGTAGCCTCCAGACTCCCAAGAGATCAACTGCTAATATATATCCCTGCCTTCTTTTCCCTGTACTCTCTCTACTGGTTAATCTCTCCTGTTTCATATCAGCATTGACTCTTATCTTGGAAGCCTTTTATTTCAGTACCCTCATTCATTTATCGGTTACAAGTATACACTGTCCCTGTAACCAGTCCATGGTGGAATATTTTTGTTTTTTTTCCGTACTGGGGATTGAACCCAGGGGCATTCTACCTTTGAGCTACACCCCCAGCCCTATTTTTATTCTTTCTTTTGAAACAGGGTCTCACTAAGTTGCAGAGGGCCTCCCCAAGTAGCTGAGTCTGGCTGCGAACCCAGATCCTCTGGTCTCAGCCTCCCAAGTACTGGGATTACAAGCGTGCGCCACCACGCCCGGCTCCATGGTGGAATTTTTAGATTATTTCCACATCTTACAATTACAGAGAATTTTTCCCATACATGTATGAGTCTTAGAATAAATTCCTGTTAGTGGAATTTCTGGGCTAGAAGGTATGTGCATTTGTAATTTTAATTGAAATTGCCATATTGCTTGCCACAGAATTATATTGTGGTACCCTGAAGACTAGAGGCTTTAAGGGCTTTTTTCTTGGAAATGGGAATTTGAGAATTTAAAAATACTTGTATTTATGTATATAACATATAGGTATATATGTGTGTATTTAGATATGTTTCTCTCTCTATATATATGTATTTCATTATGGGGTAATTGTATTTGAACCTCATTTTGGAAGGAGGTATTTATGTGGCAGTTTTCAACACTGAGAGCTGTCAGGTTGAGAAAATATGAATCATAAGGTACTTTGAGGAACGTTTGGTTTTATGTCCTCTCTTTCTTTTTATTTATGCCCCTCTGAATTCCTTAAGGTCCAGCTTAGTCTTCTCTTCTTCCATAATTATTATAGCTCTCTTGACCTGGGACAACAGTGACAGCCTATAACCCCAAAATATGCTTTTATTAAAATCAGTCTCTATCATGTTTGTGTACCTTATTGGGAGAACCATGATATTAGGATGCACAAAGTAAGGAGAGGCTAAACTCTTGGTTTTGCCCTGTGATTTTTATCTCATTCTTTGGACAGAAACAGTAGCATTCAGTAAATAGTATTTTCTCATTTTTTTATAGCTTCCTCAAACACTGCATTATAACATTTTAAGCATAGCTCATTATTTTTGGAGATTAAAGTGATAATGATCATTGTTGAAAATGTAAGAAATGTAGAATAAAAATTGCCCAGAACTTTCCCAGCCATGGATAATTGCTGCCACCATTTCTTTTGTTCCTTTCTTTGTGTGTGTTTGTGTTTCTATTAAGTTGGGAGCAACATGCTTTTTTTTTTTTTTTTTTTGGTCCTGGGGCTTGAACCCAGAGGCATTCTACCTTCAAGCTACACCCCAGCCTGATTTTATTTCCTATTTGGAAACAGGGTCTTACTAGGTTGATGAGAGTCTCATTACTTGCTGAGGCTGTCCTCAAACCTGTGATTTTCCTGTTTCAGCCTCCCAAGTATTGGGATTACAGGCGTGTGTCACCACACCCAGCTAGTAATTTTGTTTTCTTATGGACAAAAATTGAGCTAGATTGATTGAATAAATGAATGATTGAATTCCACTGTTACCTTTCCCCTATAGTTTAATCATGAAAATCAATATTTTTTTAGGATTTTTGTGATTTACGAAAGCAGTCCTGAACACTATAAATCAAGTTGGAAATTCACCTGTTATAGATAAATTGTTCTTTAGGACTTTCCAAATTTCTATCCAGCTTTCATTTAGTTTAAATTTTTTCAAATAATGGTCCCTGGTCATCCAGGCGTGGTGGCACATGCCTGTAATCCCAGTACTTGGGAGGCTGAGACAGGAGGATTGTAGGTTGGAGGACATCCTTAGCAATGTAGTGAGGCTCTCAGTAACCTAGAGAGACCCTGTTTCAAGACAAAACAATTGCCGGGCGTGGTGGCGCACGCTTGTAATCCCAGTACTTTGGGAGGTGGAGACCGGAGGATCAGGGTTCGCGGCCAGCCTCAGCTCTTTCCTCTCTCTCTCACTCTCTCTCTACTTAGTGAGGCCCTCCGCAACTTTGTGAGACCCAGTTTCAAAATAAAGTATAAAAAATAGGGCTGGGGGCGTAGTGCAGAGGTAGAACGCCCCTGGATTCAATCCCCGGTACCGCAAAAAAAAAAAAAAAAGACAAAACAATTTTTAGAAAGGGCTGGGGGTGTAGCTCAGGGGGCAAAATGCCCCTGTGTTCAATCCCAAGTACTCCCCCCCAAATAATGTATATGAAAAAATAATGGTCTCTGGTCACCTTAGTGGTCCTAGAACATGAAGGGGGGGTCATACAGGGTTCATAGGTGTCATCAAATCAGTTTTGCTTTTATCTATACCAATTCACTTGAAAATAAAGGTGTTGCTTAGAAAAAGACAGAAAACCAATGAGTTGCAAATCTGTTTGGAGTTTGGGGAACAGGCAGGTAATAGTGACCAGTTTTCCCCTGGGGTTGCGGTGATTGATGATGCATGTGGTCGGTGTGCCTAGCATTAGGATGCCCTGCCTGGAGGACCTGGGCTGGGCTTCCTCAGCAGGGCGGGGCTCGGCTGTGCTGTTTCCAGGACTCTCCTGTTACAGCAGTGAAGTGTGTTCCATAATTTGACCTTCTGCTCTGGAACACTTTGCACACTGTTATTCCACATTTCCTCTTGGATACCTTTCTCGTCTGTTCACTGGCCTCTAGTTATGCAGAAGCAATAAATACTGCAAAACATAAATATTTTTGTTAAGCACTGAAGTACCTTTCTAAATCTGTGTGCACAAAACTGAAATGGAAAATTACCGAGCACATTGTAAGCTCAGGACCAAGAATGCCACAGGGTTTTATTTTTATGTTTAGAAAAGAAACATGAAGTGGTGTTTATTGGAGGGTGTGAAAAATACATTAATGCAGCGCATAATTACTTAGAAAAGCTTTTTTTTTTTCCTGCCCCATCTTAATCTGATAACTGCAGTCTTGTCTAAATATCTTTTCTCCTGTAATGGCTTAATGGCACCTAATTTCTTGTTTAGACTCCTTTGAGTTACTGCAGATTTTCTGACCAATTCTTATTCCTCACCTTAAGGGTATTTAATTTTTTTCAGCAGATATTAAATAAATTTAGTTCTTAGTATCACCTTTCAAATCCCCTTTTTATTCCTTGAGTGTTGGCTTTTTACTGCCTTTCCCCTAATTACAGTAACTGTAATTAATAGATGACTCATGAGGCAATTCTTACTGGTGGGCCAGATACTCCACTGACTACCTTCTGTATTATCTCACTTAATCCTTTTGGCAACTCTGTGAATATAGTTACTATGATTTTCACCTTATAGATAAGGAAATTGGGATTTTTTTTTTTTGTACTGGGGATTAAACCCAGGGGCATTCTACCACTGAGAACACTCACACTCTCACAGCCCTTTTCATATTTTAAAATTGAAACAGGGTCTCGCGAAGTTGCTGAGGGTCTCGCTAAGTTGTTGAGGCTGGCCATGAACCTGTGATCCTCCTGTCTCAGCCTCTGAAGAGCTGGGATTACAGGTGTGCACCACCAACTCTTATATAATGCCATTGGATTGTTTTTCACTTTAATGAGTAACTCAGTGCGTCTCTTCATCTCTTTCTGAGATGAGACTAAAGAAGAAAGATCATCTCACCACTCATGGTCTCATTCTCAGACAGTCGCCTTTTGATCCGAAGCGATTTCAAGGTTAAGTGATCTCTAAGCCCTGGGTAGCTTTGTGAGTTAGACAAGAGGAATTCCAGGTGTTTCTGGCATTCCCTTCCCTTCTGTTCACCTGTGGTAGAGATGACACATGGTCAGCATTGCTGATTATACTTCGTTCTTCCTCTTTATTGAATCTTGTCTGGGAACAAAACCACCACTCCTTCCTCCCACCCTTCCTTCTACCCAGTAGTGTAGTAGCAACTCCTGGTCTTAGAATGATCATGAGAATCTACTCTTCCTTTAGATTCCCAAACATTTCGTTAGCTTTGGGTCCCTCTGCTTTTTTCAGATAAGTGTTTCCTTTGTATGAATGGTTTCCTAACGTCATGTCTTTCCACCCTTGCGGACAAAAGAGCAGCTCTAACATTTTCAAGTTAGATTACAGAGGAACCCAACAGGGCATAGTTGATGTTGGCTAACTCGGCAGGTAAAACGAAGTACCTTCAGGGATCACTCCCATTTAGAACTGAAAGCATTGAAGCGTGTGTATGGCAGGGGTTACCAGCCTGGGGAGTCTTGAGGAACAAGAGCCAGTGAGCCAGGGCTGACAACTAGACAGAAACTGTGTAAGGAAAGGAAGAGGAAAGGGGGAGAGAGGGAGAGGAAGTCTCTAAAGACATGAGAGAGGACACAGGTGTCTCCATAGAAGTTGAGTGCTGCAACTTCAGAAATATTCTTAATTTCTTTGGTATATGCCAACAAGAATATGAGTTATAAAAGATCCTCCTGGCCGGGTGTGGTGGCGCACGCTTGTAATCCCAGTACTTGGGAGGCTGAGACCAGAGGATCTGGGTTCACGGCCAGCCTCAGCTACTTAGTGAGGCCCTCCACAACTTAGTAAGACCCTGTTTCAAAATAAAGAATAAAAAATAGGGCTGGGGGTGTAACTCGGGGGTAGAATGCCCCTGGGTTCAATCTCCGGTACCGCCAAAAAATAAAATAAATAAAATAAAAGATCCTCCTGGTATCGTTATTCCACCAGTATTTCAGATTTGAGCTGCTCTTGGCCATATCAATACGACCTTGTATGTAAAGCTCTTGCATATCTATTACATTGATATGCAAGAGTATGTTTGGTTATGTTATCTTCCCTGATCCCACTGAACCTCGAAGTAGGTTACAATTGTCTATAAAAGGTAAATTTCGTGTTTTACCATTTCCACTCAACAACCAATACACTGGGCTCTGACCACTCTTCATTGGTTACCTGATTCAATTTGTCTTCATCTCTTGGAGCCCTTCCACCTGCAGGTTCCTGAATCTGAAGCTCCTGTCTCCATCCACCTCTCCCAGTCACTCCATCACCACTGTGGCCTCTGACCATTGGCCTCTGACCATTGCTGCTCTCTCCACTCAGAACCTCATGAGTGGGCCCCTTTTCCTTCTTTCCTTCCTTCCTTCCTTCCTTTCTTCCTTCCTTCCTTTCTTCCTTCCTTCCTTCCTTCCTTGCTTTCTTTCCTTCTTTTTTTTTTGTGGTACTGGGGATTGAACCCAAGGCTATTCTACCTCTTAGCTATACCCCTAGCCCTATTTTATTTTTGTATTTTATTTATTTAATTTTATTTAATTTTGTGGTACTGAGGATTGAATCCTTCCTTCCTTCTTTCTTTGTGTGTGCATGTGTTACTGGGGATTGAACTTGGGCATTCTACCTCCAAGCTACCTTTTCATTTTAATTTTTGTTTTTGAAACAGGGTCTTGCGCCGGGCGTGGTGGCGCATGCTTGTAATCCCAGTACTTGGGAGGCGGAGACCGGAGGATCCGGGTTCTCAGCCAGCCTCAGCTACTTAGTGAGGCCCTCTGCAACTTTGTGGGACCCAGTTTCAAAATAAAGTATAAAAAATACGGCCGGGGGTGTAGCTCGGAGGTAAAACACCCCTGGGTTCAATCCCCGGTACCGCAAAA
>PVJS01015796.1:0-10412 GCA_004027185.1 Glis glis | reverse complement strand
AATGAGGTTTGATTGTAGAGTTCTTTCTGGGCGATTCCCAGGCCTACATAATTACTGTAATGCAATCTGTACATTTAAAAGGCTTATTAAAACATAATTACAATAATAAATTTTGCCTATGTCACTGGGTAGAGGGTTATGCTATATTAAGCAAATTATATTTCTTTTTTAATGTTTTTATTGGTGCATTGTAGTCTCACATGACAATGCAAATTATATTTCTTAAAGTAGCATAAATATAACTATGAATTCTGACGTCTTTCATGTATTCTCATATATATACTCACACCCACATTCACAAACACACAAATGAGAAACACATCTGTTGTCTTATTTATAGTCAAAGATGTTTGATGAATGTGGCATGAAATAAAGTTTTTAACTATAGAGTTTAATTTTGATTGAATAACTAATGTGACATAATTACTGATAGTGCTGTATCAAAGGTAGCACTTGCTTTATTCTGAACTAGGTCATCAGTTCCCAAGGAGAAAAGGTTAAATTCAAGATTACATGCGAAATATATTTCCCTAGCTAGCCAGCTTGCCTGTCTGCCTTCGTTCCTTCTCTCTTTCCTTAATTAATTAGTTAATTAATTTGTTTATTATTGCAGTATTGGAGATTGAATCCAGGGATGTTCTACCACTGAGCTACATCCCCAGCCCTTTTTATTTTTTATTTTGAAACAGGTTCTCCCCAAGTAGCCAAGGATGGCTTCAAACCTGTGATCCTCCTGTCTCACCCTTCCAAGTGCTGGGATTACAGGCTTGCACCATCATGCCTGGCCTCTCCTATCCTCATAGAAAAATCGAAAGGATCTTTAAATGTTTAGCTCTGGAAGACACTTTTAATGGCTGTCACAGGTTCCCCTACCCTGGGCCACTGGAGGGTGACTGTATTTGCTCAGAACCTTGGGATTACAGGAGAAACAGGCGCTGGATATCAAGGGCAAAGTCCCTTATTATCATTGGGTTGGTTTTCAACCTGTACTTAATACCAGTAGCTAATATTTGTTAGCACATACTGTATGCCATTTGCTGGGAGAAGCTGCTAAAACAAAGCTCCCAGGACAGATATTTGAACTAGATAACTCCTGTAAGCCTTAATAGATGAGACACTGAGGCTTAGTGAGGTTTAAATAAATTGGTCAAGTTGTTAAGAGATGGAGTCAGGACTTGAATTCAGGCATCTCTGGTTCAAAGACTGTCCTGGAACATGGCCTTGGCTTGGTTCAGCTGCTCACTCTTCCAACACAGGAGATTTGATGCCTGCTATGAATGAAGTACTCTCTAAGGCTTTAGAGCTCCGGAGTTGACTGTACAATGGTCCACCAACAGCTATGACCTTGAACAGCTCATAACTGAATGGCACAGTGAGACAGGTGCTGTGAGAGAGGGGGCTTCCCCAGGACGGAGCAGATCCAGAAAAGAGGACCAAATCTTAAAAAAGGGCAGTTTATAGCCAGATTATATACCTTTAATCTGTATAAAATTACAGATTATATACCTGTAATCCCAGTATTTGGGAGGCAGAGACAGGAGGTTCACAGGTTCAAGAGCAGTCTCAGCAACTTAGTGAGACTCTCAGCCACCTAGCCAGACCCTGTTTCAATAAGTAAATAAATAAAATAGGGCTGGGGATGGAACTCAGAGGTAAACTGATCCTGGGTTCAATCCCCAGCACCTAAATAAAACAAACAAACAAACAAACAAACAAACAAATGAATGAGGGCAGCTTATAAAAGGCAACTCCAAATGAGTTCTGATAGACAAGTCAGGGTAGACTGGATGAAGATTGGAAAGCAGGGCCTTTCAGAGGTAATAACATTCAAAGACTTGGGCAGTAGCGGTGACGTGGTGAGTTCCTGACCTTTGCAGATGATGGGAAAGGACACGCAGGTGTAGGGCATAGACGATGGATTGCTTTGGGGCCTGGCTTTGCTACTTCCGAGCTCTGTGTCCTTGAACAAAGTCTCAGCCTCTTCAAGTCAGCTTCCTTGTCTGTAAAATAAGAGTAAATAATATGCATATATCAGAGGACTGTTCTCAGGGTTAAATGACATCAATGTTTAACACGGTGCTTGGCACATAGTAAAGGCTCACTACACTGAAGCTACAATTATTAATCAGTGTTATTATTAGTATCGCTATCCTCCTCATCATCAGTATGTAGGTAGGCTAGAACCAGATCTTAAAGGGCCTTCCCCATACCATTATCTTTGGAAGCAGCCTTAGCCACAGCACAGAAATTGCAGTGTCTTTGAATGGTGTGGCAGGAGGGTAGGGAGAATTCCATATTGGTGAAATGTATTCTAGCGTAACAGAGAAGCCAAGAGCTTACTGTAATGTCCGGGCTTGTAATGGGTAAATTTGTACTGAGGAAGACAGTGCTATTAGTTTGTGTCACTTTTGCAAACATCTTTTTTTTAAATATTTTTATGGTACTGGGGATTGAACTCAGGGGCCTTCTACCTTCTACCTCTGAGCTACACCCCCAGCCCTATTTTATTTTTATTTTGAAACAGGATCTCACTAGATTGATGAGAGTCTCACTGCTTGCTGAGGCTGTCCTCAAACCTGCGACCCTCCTGTCTCAGCCTCCCAAGTACTGGGATTACAAGTGTGCGCCACCACGTCCTATTTTATTTTTTATTTCAAAACAGGTTCTCACTAAGTTGTTGAGGCTTCGAATCCACAATCCTCCTGTCTCAGCCTCCCAAGTACTGGGATTACAGGTGTGCACCATGCATGCCCAGCTAGAATTTGTTTTGATACTGGAATTGGCTTAAAGGAGCAGGAGCAGGAATACAGTTTATTTTTGCACTTACCCTTGAAAATATAAAAGCATATAGATTTTTTCTGGCATTTGTTATTTTGTTGGTAGAATTTTAAAAAAAAAGATGCTTTGAAGAATCTGACCAAAGTACATGAATAGGTTGAAGGTTGGTGCATCTGGGTGACACTGAGCCAGCCTTTCCAGACATAAGGAGATGTGCCACATTTAAAACTTGGGGAATGCTAGTTTGTCATGTAAACATCTGAGAACTTGAGCATGTTTTGGTCTATTTTTGCACCACTACAGTATCAAGATTGGCCTGTGTCCACTGCTGGGGGGAGTGTGAGGGCTGAAGGAGGCTATTTTTTAAAGTGTGAACAGAAGAGGAACAATACTGAATGCCACCGGGCAGGTGTCTGGAGTGAGTGCCAGGTGCACATGCACATTGAGTAAGGAACTGGATTCCCAGCCTTCCTCTTCCTCACACCTCCATTCTTTTTCTTTTTACTCTGGGCTGTGGGTGGTATAGCAACTCTGTTCCTATTGTTCCAAGCCTAGGTTCTTCCAATAGTCCATTTCCCCAATATGGCAACTTATTTTATACAATACTCTCAATTGGTCTCGAACTCTGAGTTATACTGTTTTTCCATTGGTAGAGACTTACTTCCCTGTGTCTCTTTACAACCTATGGAAGAGCCATAGAGCCTCATATGAAAGTGTATGACATTAGGGAGGATGGGAGAGGCATAGACTGCTGGAGACAGCATGAGCTCCCTCACCAGTTAGTGTCTTATCATTAGGTAAGTTATTTAGACTCTGTAAACTTCCATGTACTCATCTATAAAATGGGGTAATGCCTACTAAGGATTGGTGATGTACAGAATTTAGTAGGGAGGAAATTATTCAGAAATGTTAACTGTCGTTCTTGGTAAAATTCAGGTATTGTGGGAAGGAGTGGGGAGGGACCCGGGGGAAGCTCACCCAATGCTGTGTACATGTATGTCACTATCACTCTGAACTACATTATGATGTGAGACTACCATGCACCAATAAATGTGTGTGTGTGTGTGTGTGTGTGTGTGTATGTATATATATGCAGGCATATATATAAATATATTCTTTGTCTCTATCTCTCTCTCTCTATGTATATATATACATGAATGAAATATGTAATATATATTTTTATATATACAAACATATGTATACATGCATATATGTATATACATATAATATATATGTATATGTGTGTATATATATATATGAATGAAATAGATAAAGGAATGGGAATGTTTAGAGGAGATACAATAAACATATTAAGGTAAAATAAAATTTGGGTATTGTTTGGTACCATGATCATTTACTAATCATAACTTGTTGACACTCCCCGATACACACACACACACACTGAGCATAATGGAATCAGTGTCTGTACTCAAACAGTTACCACTTAAGTATGAAAGGCTGTCTGTGTTCAGCACCCTCGTCATCCCTCTTCATGGGTGTAGGCTCAGTCCACTTTCCACCTTTGCCTTTTTTTATTACTTGAGTGGTGGAGGTGGGGAGATGTAGGACTAGGTCACTTATATTTTGGATTCTCTTTGGTCCACTTCTCCCAGCCCAGTGCCCATTGGCTCTTTTTTATTCGTCTGTTCTCAGCAATTCCATGAAGAATTTTATACCCTTTGTCCAATGAGACTTGCTCCTGGCCGTATCAGACTTCCTGAAACCGAGTGGGATGTTCCCCTTCCTTTTGTACGAATTCCAAAGGCCGGCTTCAGGGTATTCAAGGGGAGCCTCGTACTCTGAGGAGCATTCCTGTTTGCTGAGTCTGGGAGTCTTGACGGTGCTTCTTGTTTGTGGCCTCCTCCTGCTTCCGGGGAGTGACATGAGGTCCACTCACTTGTGCTCAGAATAAAAACATGAAGCATAGTAACTGCTCCGTAATGCTGCCTCGGTGATGGTGACGGGTGATAAGGGGCTTACATGCTCTTATTCTCATCTTCCCCTCCACCTTCCTCGCAGTACACTTAGCAGCACTAGTACTCCGCTTGGTCTCACTTCAGCGCTCTATTCCGTGTAAATGTGTAAGCATCGTTGACTTCTCAAGTCAAGTGTGGTATTTAGGTGGCATTGTCTTCTCTGAACATGTTTTTGTTTTCCCGGGGGTGAGTCAGTGTCTCACCTTTTTTTTTTTTTTTTTTTGCGGTACCGGGGATTGAACGCAGGGGCGTTCTACCTCCACACGACGCCCCCGGCCCTATTTTTCATGCTTTATTTTGAAACCGGGTCTCACGAAGTTGCGGAGGGCCTCACTAAGGAGAGAGAGAGAGAGACAGAGAGAGAGAGAGAGAGAGAGACAGAGAGAGAGCGCGAGAGCTGAGGCTGGCCGCGAACCCGGATCCTCCGGTCTCCGCCTCCCAAAGTACTGGGATTACAAGCGTGCGCCACCACGCCCGGCCCTCACCTTTTCATTTGCTTGGTTTTCTCTGAACATCTCAAGTCTTCCCACACACCACCAACTGCTTTATGTATCGCCTCTCATATAACCTTCCACATGACCCGGCCTTGGCAGATCACCCCCCCCTTGTTCCCCCTGAAGACATCCCCGTTGGAGCCTGCGACTTCCCGTTCCCCTTTGCACTGGTTGGTAACACTTCCTTATAAAGACATTCAACGATTGTCTTATTTTCTAGTCCTTCCCAACCCACAACCTACTCCCTTCCCTCGCTGAACAAAACAAAATACCTGGCACCTTGTGCTTCTCAAAGGGAAGCCTACAGAAGGCCCATTCAGCTTGCTCTGCCGCATTCTGACCATCTGCATTTGAACTTTGCTGTGTGGGCTCTCTGAAATCTTGTTTTCATCAAACGTGGAGTTTTGAGCCTCTGTACTTGAACTTAGCCAAAAGGCCGAGAAGCGATAGTTTTGAGCCTCTGTATCCCATTGATTTGAAGCAATTTTTCTTTTTTTTTTGGATACTGAGGATTGAACACAGGGGCATTCTACCACTGAGCTACACTCCTAGCCCTATTTATTTATTTATTTTTATGCTTTTATTGGTGCATTGTAATTATACATCATAGTGAGTGAGGTTCAGAGTGACACAGTGCTTGGTATGCCTTTTTTATTTTTTTTTTAATTTTTAATTTTTTTGGTATAGAGGATTGAACCCAGGGGAGTTCTACCTCTGAGCTACACCCCCAGCCCTATTTTATTTTTTAGTTTTGAAACAGGGTCTCACTAGGTTGCTGAGAGTCTCGCTATGGTGTTGAGGCTGTCCTCAAACCTGGCAATCCTCCTGTCTCAGCCTCCCAGGTACTAGGATTACAAGGGTGTGCCACCACGCTCAGCACTTTATTTTTTATTTTGAAATAGGATCTTGCTAGTTGCTGAGGCTGGCCTCCAACCTGCTATCCTCCTGTCTCAGCCTCTCAAGTACTGGGATTACAGGTGTGTGCCACTATGTCTGGCTGAAGCAATTTTTCTTTTTCTTTTCTTTTTTGGTACTTGGGGTTAAACCCAGGGGCATTCTACCTCCGAGCCTCACCCACGGCCCTATTTTATTTTTTATTTGGAAACAGGGTCTCACTAAGTTGTTGAGAGCCTTGCTGAATTGCTAAGGCTGGCCTTGAACCTGTGATCCTCCTGTCTCAGCCTCCCAAGTATTGGGATTCCAGGCTCATGCCACCACACCCAGCTGAAACAGTTTTTCAGTTGTGAAAACATCTTCATTTTATCACTTAAACTTGCCCATCTCCTAGCCGCTCACTTCAAGTTTCTAATTATTGACTGAATTAAAATAATAGGCAAAGTAAGGAGCTGAATAAACCTAGATACTCCACACCCATCCTGTGCTTTCTTTTTCGGTTTGTCCTGGTCTTCATTATCTGGTACAAATGACGACATGCTTACATTTTCTCCTGGGGTCTTTCTCTGTGAGAGCTCCTTCAAATGCAGATGTTATGGGAAAGTCCAATTAGTCTGCTCTGTGTTGAATCAGAAACCCATCTCTCTGAGTTAGGCTGTCTCACTTTAGTACTAGTCTCCTTTTAGTAGTACAACTTAAAGAAGACAAGGAGAATTTAGAGGAAATAGAAAACAGCGGATAATTAAAGGGTGATGAAATAGTGCCTAAAATGAGAAGGTCAGGTTATTTACGGTGGAGAACATGAGGCAGGGAGTGTCTGATAAGAGCATTAAATATATAAAGGTGTAATGTAGGGGCAGAGGTTCCCAGTTGCCCTGATTCTCAAGACTAGAAAATTTAAGAGGAAATACGTAACATTAGCCATAGTGTGTATAAATAGTATAGTAGATCATATGCCGGGCGTGGTGGCGCACGCTTGTAATCCCAGTACTTGGGAGGCTGAGACTGGAGGATCGGGTTCGCGGCCAGCCTCAGCTACTCAGTGAGGCCCTCTGCAACTTTGTGAGACCCAGTTTCAAAATAAAGGATAAAAAGTAGGGCCGGGGCTGTAGCTTGGAGGTAAAACACCCCTGGGTTCAATCCCCGGTACTGCAAAAAAAAAAAAAATAGTATAGTAGATCATAAAAGTAGCAGTTAGAGTAAGTATATTTTAGAAAAGAAATTTCAACACAGTGTAGTTAATTACCAGAATGAACTGTCACGGTATGGCCACCTTGAGTAATTTTTCCTTGTTTAGGCACCATCCAAAAGCTTTAACTTAGCCTATAAGTGACTAAGAACCATGACATTTTTTCCAAATCATTCTCCCTGGAGAGCTTCCAGGCTCAGGTAGCAGAAGGAAGTCTTCATTCTTCACTGCTGGGCTCTTTTAGTTGCTGTATTAGGATCCTCATTCAGCAATGTGACGCCCATGTAACAGTAGTCTTGAGAGCTAATGACTTCATACGGCTCCAGAGTTTGAATAAATCAAAGTTTTAAAAAATCATGTGCATTGGAGGGGGGAGGAGGGAAACACCCTAATGCACAGGTTGTACATACACAAATTTAATCAAAGTCAACTACTATGCTGAGCATGAGAAGGAGGGAAGGGGAGGGAATGGGGTGAGAATTGGGAGCGGGCTAATAGACCGATGTGTGCATGTATACTTCTACCACCCTGAAACCCATCAAGATGTATGATTATAATGCACCAATAAAAAAAATCATGTGCAAATTCTGAGCATGGTAGCGCATGCTGTAATCCCAGTACTTGGGAGGCTGACGCAGGAGGATTGTAGGTTTGTGACCAGCCTCAGCAATTTAGCAAGGACCTCCACAACTTAGACCCTGTTTCAAAATAAAAAATAAAATAGGAGGTAGGCGTGGGGGTGCACACTTGTAATCCCAGTACTTGGGAGGCTAAGACAGGAGGATCGCAGGTTTGTGGCCAGCCTCAGCTACTTACTGAGGCCCACCGCAACTTAGTGAGACCCTGTTTCAAAATAAAGAATAAAAAATAGGGCTGGGGGTGTAACTTGGAGATAGAATGCCCCTAGGTTCAATCCCCAGTACCACAAACAAAGCAAAATAAAAACAAACAAAAAATCATGTGCAATAGTGAGATAACAAAAAAAATTTTTTTGTGGTACTGGGGATTGAACCAGGGGCATTCTACCTTCGAACTATACCCCCATCCCTATTTTTTTATTCTTTATTTTGAAACAGGATCTAAGTTGCTGAGGGCCTCATTAAGTAGCTGAGGCTGACCATGAACCTGCGATCCTCCTGTCTCAGCCTCCCAAGTACTGGGATTACAAGTGTGCACCACCATGCCCAGCTAACAAAAATATTTTAATTTTTATTCTTGTCCTGTATTTATGTGGATCTCCCATTGTTTCTGCTTCAAATATTGCATTTATGTGAAATAAAATGAGTTTCGATATCATCTTTAGACAAAACCTCTCCATATAGAATAGTCTTGCTATCCTCTTCCTTTTTTTGTGTGTGGTACAGGAGATTGAAACCAGGGGCAGTCTACCTCTAAGCTACACCACAGTCCTATTTTATTTTTTATTATGAAACAGGGTCTCACTAAGTTGCAGAGGGCCTTGCTAAATTGCTGAAGCTGGCCGCAAACCAGCAATCCCCTTGTCTCAGCCTTCCAAGTACTGGGATTTCAGCCATGCGCCACTGCACCCGGCCTTGTTATCTTCTTGAACCCTGTCTCTTCTCCAGCTTCCATTTTTGTTTTTCCTTTCACACTTTTCTAGATTATCTTAAACCCCAGAACAATCTGCAGATAGTTGTTTCTTTTTTGCCCTGGTCTCTGATGGGGCTGATCTCTTCCTGAGGTCTAATGCATCTCAACGTCTGATTTTGCTCTGATCCAGCACTTCATGCGATGTGGTAGGCGGAGAAGGAAGTCTTTTCTTGCTCTTTGGAAGTACCACAATCACTATTCTGTGCTGTGTGAATAATAGTTTTGGAGGAAGTACAGATATTCAGTGTTCAAGCCAACCAATCTTTTCCATAGTTACCACTTGGTGGAGGACAACATGTTACCTTTCTCAGAACTGTTCTTTGAACTGTTGCCTCTGAAGTTGTGTTACTGTGGCGTATCACTGTAGCTTCTGAGAAGAGGGGCTGCAGACATCTTTGATGGTTCATCATACCCTGGGTCATGTGTAAACATCATAGTTCCCCAGTTAATTGCACACTGGATTTTGGGAAGATTTCTGCTTCTAAGACTTTCTGTTGTAAGAGGACACTGAAACGTTGATGTTTCCCTGGTTGGGGTTGAAATTTTCCTTTATTAAAGCTTTTCTGCCAGCCGGGCGTGGTGGCACACGCTTGTAATCCCAGTACTTGGGAGGCGGAGACCGGAGGATCCGGGTTCACGGCCAGCCTCAGCTACTTAGTGAGGCCCTCCGCAACTTTGTGAGACCTGATATCAAAATAAAGGATAAAAAATAGGGCCGAGGGTGTAGCTCGGAGGTAGAATGCCCCTGGGTTCAATCCCCCGTGCCACGAAAAAAAAAAAAGCTTTTCTGCCATCTTGAGGAGCCATGCTTAAGGTAACCCATTAAGAGAAAAGTTATAATATGAAGTTAGTTCTTTTGATGCCAGGTTTGTTTCCTTTGTTTTACACCAGCAGCTTCTTGTTGAGGTATTTAAGAGAACACAGTATTTCAGTCATTTTACAGGTAAAGAAATGGAACTTATCGCTTCTGCACTTGTCAGCAATTTAGGAATATGCAATAAGAGACCTCTAAATATACAGCTTTTGACTTGATAAAGGTCCTTAAGAGTCTACTCTAAATCGGGTGTGATGGTGTATGCCTATAATTCCAGTTACTCAGGAGGCTGAGGCAGGAAGATCTCAAACCCGAGGTTAGCCTGGGCAATTTAGCAAGACACTGTCTCAAAAAAATAAATAAATAAATAAGCCGGGCGTGGTGGGCACACTTGTAATCCCAGTACTTTGGGAGGCGGAAACCGGAGGATCCGGGTTTGCGGCCAGCCTCAGCTCTCTCTCTCTCTCTGTCTCTCTGTCTCTCTGTCTCTCTCTCTCTCTCTCTCTCTCTCTCCTTAGTGAGGCCCTCCACAACTTCGTGAGACCTGGTTTCAAAATAAAGTATAAAAAATAGGGCTGGGGGTGTAGCATGGAGGTAGAACACCCCTGGGTTCAATCGCCGGTACCGCAAAAAAAAAAAAAAAACCAAAACAAAAC
>PVJS01015795.1:0-38370 GCA_004027185.1 Glis glis | reverse complement strand
TATAGTTTTAAATAGTTCACACCACGGAGAATCAGTACCTCCCCTACTAATTGAAGGATGGCCTTCACTCACTTTAGGCTTAATCAAATTGGAGAGCCAGCTCTGGAAGCCAGAAAATGAACCAAAAGAACACATTCTTGTGAATTCTGTTACTCTGTACCCCACTTCTGGTACCAATATCTGTATTGGTCAGATCAACAGAATTCAAAGAATGAGTATATGAAAAAGGAATTTATTAGATCAGCTCACAATGTAGTCCTGAGTTTCAACTGCACGTGAAGAATCAGAGGAATCAGTAGCTGGTCAGGCGGTCCAAGAGCTGGAGCCTTAGGATTGAAGCAACCACCAATTCAGTCCAGTCCAAGATGTGAAGATAAGGAAGCTCTTTGGAGAAACGATGGTGAAGTTTCAGTTCGAAGGCTGGAGGCCGACGATCTCAGACAAGAGCAGAAGATCAAGAAGCCCTTCAAGGAAACGGCAAAGTTGGAGGCCAACGATCTCAGATGAGAGCAGACGCGTTTTCTTCAGGAAGAGTTGCGGCTCCCTCTACACTGCTTTCTCCTTCTTTTTATCTAAGTCCTGCACCTATCAGAACCCTGCTGCCCACGTTTAGGGCAGGACTTCCGGTTCAATCTGCTGTTATACAACCAAAGTCACATGGTCTTAGGAGGGTCAAGTTGACAAACCAGACCAACTATCACAATAATAATTGAGGTTAGTTACATTTTTCTGACTTGTATCTCCAAAATATTTTTCAATGAAAACCTTCCAATCCTACGCCAATGAGTCTGAAACTTTGAATTCACTAAGTAGCGCCTCCTTTTAAATACTAGTTTTCTTGGTAGTTTTTATACCTATGAGTATTAGAATTTAATTTGCATTAGAGTTGTAGAGTTAGAATTCATGTTGTATGATTTGAGTGATTCATACTGGTTTTCGCAAGTTCCTTCCTATGGCAACATTAGCTAGATACTAGTATTCTTGGTAGTTTTTATACCTATGAATATCAGAATTTAATTTGCATTAGAGTTTATTTTAGAGTTAGAATTCATGTTATATGATTTGAGTGATTCATACTGGTTTTCACAAGTTCCTTCCTATGGCAACATTAGCTAGATATACTTTTAGGTAAAGAAAATTACTTGATTTCATAGATTGCTCAATGAATTTCATCCCTCTGGTTCCCAGGCCAAAAGTATTGAACATCTTCATTAGGAAATTTGATTGCTACTAATTTATTATAAGACAATAACCAGTGTAATTGTTATCTTATTGAAAAATAATTACCATTTATTCCCCACCCTTTCTTTCTGCAAATGTAATAATTGTCATGGCTTGGATATGAGAAGGATCAAGATGTTTGCCAAGGCAATACATTGTAAAACCTTGATCATGTGGGGGAAATTTTTTTTTTCCGCTGTACCAGGGATTGAACCCAGGGCATTTTACCTCTGGGCTATACCCCCAGCCCTACTTTTTATTCTTTATTTTGAAACAGTGTCTCACTAAGTTGCAGAAGGCCTCACTAAGTAGCTGAGACTGGCCACCAACCCGGATCCTCTGGTCTCAGCCTCCCAAGTACTGGGATTACAAGCGTGTGCCACCACGCCCAGCCAGAAATTAATTTAAATAAAAATTTACCACTTTCCTCCTCTAGCTCTGTAACTCTCTTATGAATATTAAATCATGGTCATGTGAAAGAGCTGTGTACATAGTGTTTTACCCCTTGGTGGTTACCTCCAGTGTATGGTTAGGCAGGTTATGCATTGTGTGTAACCCTAATGACCTTGCATCTACAGTGAAGATGCTAATTATTTCATTCATACACTGTCAGTTGGGCATAGTGGCACACTCCTATAATCTCAGTACTTTGGAGGCTGAGACAGGAGGATGCCAGGTTCCAGGACAGCCTCAGCAACTTAGTGAGACCTTGTCTCAAAATAAAAAATTAAAAAAGGACTGGGGGTTAGCTTAGAGGTAGAATGACCCTGGGTCCAATCACTGGTACACACACACACACACACACACATACACACACTGCCCATTTTGCTCTTTTTTTTCTAAAAAAGAGGATATTGTTAAACAAGATGATATAAATAATTTGTTTTCATATAAAATACATTTTATTGTGCATGTGCTCTCAGAGGTGCATGTAAATAAATGAGAAATATATCAGTTAGTTACATGGTATGGGTAAAATAAAATAAATTTTAAAATCCCTGATGTGAGCGAGGCTGACTCCAAGGTTGCCTTCAGATTAAGTGGCTGGCAAATGCATCTCTGAAGACCCGACACGTGTCAGGCAGAGGGAGCAGAAGTCCCAAGATTGTATGCAGAGGACACATGGGGCTTGTGTTTAGTAAGCAAAGGGAAATTGAAACAATAAAATCCTGGAAATAAATGTGGAAGAGCAGATGATGTAGGTACTGAGAAAAGTGAAGAGTTCAGGTCTCATTTTCCTTTTTTTTTCAAGTTTCATTTTCAATGTGTATGAAGGGACTGTAGAGTTTTGAACAGTGGAATAACAGGTGTGATCAGTGTTTTTAAAAAGATACTTCTGGCTCCAGGTGTCGCACAGGGAGAGGCAGAGGGGAAACCCCTTAGGAGTCGCTTCTGTTTTCCAAGTGAAGCAGGGAGACAGTGTGTGTGAGGATGGTTGCTCTGTCTCTGGTTACTATATATTTTGAAGGTAGAGACAATAGGATAAGCTAATAGGGTAGAACTTTTATGTGTGAGAAAGTAAGACATTTGAGATAACCCTTGTGTCCTAACTTGAGTAACTAAGAGGACTATGTTGCCATTAACTGAGATGGGAAAGTATCATGGTGATGCAGGTTTGTGGTGTTGGCTAGGTAGAATAAGGAGTTATTTTCTCAATATACTAAGCTTAAGATTCTTTTCTGAGACTCCAGAGAGACACTGAGTAAGCAGTTTTGATACACATGTTTGGGACTCAAGGGAAAGCTGGAGTTAGAATTCAAATTCTTTTAATAATTAATTAATATCTATTTAAAATTTCAATAGAAACTTCTTGAACATTTACTGAGGTCAGGCACTATGACAGTAATTAAGATACAGAGATAGAAACACATGTTCTTAGTTTGGTTGTAGTAATAAACAATAAATAGTCAATCTGAACAAAATATTCTGTGCCATAAAACAGGTATGTAAGGGATGCTTTGAGGATCATTACAACTCCAAGTAGAGGTTGTGAGTGAAATGAGGCTTAGAGAAAAAGTGATAGTTAACTATTTGAAGCAGACTGGATTAGGACATTCCATATGCAAACACATGGAAATGAATGGGAGCCTGGTTTATTAAGAAGTGCAAATTAACCATCTGATTTTAGAAGAGGTTGGGTAAGGTCTTGTATAGTGCACTGTTTAAATTTTCTTCTAAGATTATTGGGCAGCAGGGAAAGATCACAATCAGGTTTCCTTTTAGAAAGAATTTTCTGGAAGCAGCTTGGAGGCCAGATCAGAGGAGAATAACACTGGAGATTGGTGAACCATTGTGTTAGTTTTCTATTAATACATTGATACATAAGAAATTACAAAAGATACAGTGCCTTGAACAAATCCATTTATTAGCTCACAGTTCTTGTAAGTCAGAATTTTAGAAGGACTTGACTATGTTAGTTGCTTAGGATCCTATAAATTTGAAAGCAAGGGTTGGTTAGGATGTTTTAATATTTACATATAGATACATATCCAAAACTGGGCCTCCTTGAGGAGCATCATCAGAGCCTTAACACCGCAGGAGGAGAATATATGTCACTAAACTAATATAACCAACTGCCAGATACATAAACTGACACCAAAAACCAAATAAAGATGTCACAAGAAAATAAACTACAGACCAAATTTTCTTATGATTATGAACACACACACACACACACACACACACACACACACCCCTAAGCAAGATATAGACAAAATGAATCCAGAAAAATAAAAAATGAATTATCCTCTTCAATGAAGTAGCTTTATCACTTAATGCACCTTACTGACAAAATAAAGGGAAAAATCCAAAATGATAATCCTAGAAGACACAAAGATGCAGTTAACAATATCTAACACCATATCATAATAAAACACCCAAATTATTAGGAATCAAAGGGGACTTTTTCAACCTGAGAAAGGCCATCTAAGAATAACCTACAAATAACAACATACTTAATGGTGAAAAACTGTATGTTTTTATCCTAAAATCAAATAACATAATCCTGCTTGTAAGGAAATCTTAAATAATATACCAAACTCTATTAGAAAAAAATTAAGAAATTCAGCAAGGTTGCAGAATACAGGGTTAATATATAGAAATCAACTGTATGTATATATGCATACAATGAATTACCTGAAATAAAATTACTAAAATAATTTTATTTACAATGCCATCAAAAATAATAAAATACTTAGGAATACACTTAAAAGAAGTTCAAAACTTTTACTTTAAAGCATTGTTGAAAGAACTTAAAAAAGGCCTGAACAGAGAAAATATCTAGTGTCCATAGAAGGAAAGACTTTACATTGTCAAGATAGAAATACTCATATTGACCTACAGATTCAATGCAATCTCTATCAGAACAAGTTATAGGTGATAATAAAAATTCTAAAATTTGTTGAGAAAATAAATTCACAAATCTGCAAATATAATTAAAAATTGGATTGAATTCAGGGAATCTGACTTGAGAGCCCATTCTCTTGCTGGTATTATACACGTTGCTTCCCCTATACACCCTGAGCTTTCTGCCTTATCCAGGGCATCCAAGGAGTTCTGTGATATTTTTTCCCCAAAAATTTTTTATATGCACACTGGATCAAGTTCCTTATTTTGTTAGTATTCATTGCATCAGATGACCTTTTACCTTTGCATCATTCTTACCATGATAGCTTCTTCTGAGATATATTAAAATATATATGAATGAGGTTTAGAGTTAGGAAGACTGTCTTACTCCACCTGCTATGTAGATCCCAGTTGAGTTTTGAAGGATAAGTTCAGTCTCATGGGAACGATCTTTCCATTAAAGGAGTGGACTATGCTAAAGGGTTGGTGGGAAAGGGTACAGGGCATCTGGGATGTAGGCTGGAGTGTGTTGAGCACCGAGACCTGTCTTAGAGGCACACTGAGATTATCATCTTGGCAACCAGCCCAGTTTGGATACATGGTATTTGGCTGGGTGGGATCTGTCCACAAACGGACACATTCCAAGGGACCTAATGTAATCTTCAAGGTACGGTCTTTGACGTTGTCTCTACCCAGTAATGGTTAATCTCTCCTTCCCCTAAGTTTGTCACATGCCTGCCTCACTGACCTTCTTTACTGTAACCTGAGATAATTGCTGATTTCTGTGTTTGATTAACTTTTAAGGTTCCTATAAAAATAAGACCCTGGCCATAGAGCTCTGGGAGAATTTGCCATCTCTATCTCCTCCCTGACCCCCCGATTATTAAATGTAATTATTTTGCAAATTACTATATCAGACTTCATGTTGTTTCATGTGAGAAGACCATTGTTAGGAAGCTACCTGGTGCAGCGACCGTCTGTGGCAGGAACCATAGACTTCAGGAAGCTGTCTGGGCAGTGACCGTCTGTGGCAGGAACCACAGAGTATTTGTCAGGAAGCTGCAAGGAGCAGCAACCTTCCCTGGCAGGAACCACGGAGTAGATCGTCCGTCGGAGTTACCGCAATAGGAGTGCAGCTAGGAGGGTGGGAAGGAAGATTGTGAAGGGTGAGGTAAGTTATATAAAACAGTTTGTGATGTTATCTTTAAGCTTTTGATTAGAGAAATGATCACATCATATTTGAATTTTAGAAAAATAATATTCTGCTCTTAATTTGTGTTGGTTTAAAAAAAGAAAAAAAGGGATGCAGCAATTGTAGCTACATGTTAATTTTTGTTATATTTGTTTACTAGAAAAAACAATTATGTATGATTAAATACACATGAATGAATATTATACACAATTAAAATAGTTTATCATTAATAATAAATAATGTCATTATAGTGGAAGTGAGGAAAATTTTTAGATCTAGAGCAGGAAGACTAGAAGAGAAATATCTTGGTAATAGTGGGAGGAAGAAATGGAGAAAGGAGGAGACAGAGAAAAGCTGAAACAGAAAAGGTAATAGGAGAAATAATAATAGAAGATAGGTTGAATAGCTCCATAACTAAGAAGTAGGAATCAGAGAAGATTCCAGAATTTCTGATGGGGAGATTGGGCAGATATTGTCCTGTTCACAGGACTAGAAATAGGAATATAGGGAAAGCCAAATATAGAGGAAAAGAATGATTTGAAATTTACTCATATTGAAGCTGAATTGCCAGATGAAGGTGTCAAATATTCACATCCTTGGGATACGTGTTAAACGTAAAAGGTTTTATTTATTTCTTATGGAATCTAGATTTTAGATAGCAGCTAAGTATTTGTGAGTGGATAGTATGGGGAAGGAAGATAGTATTTAATAAAAGAAGCAAAGTGGGCAGGGACTGTGGAAAATACAAAATTGAAGAGGTGAGAAAATGATGTCCATTTATTGTAGAGTATTTGATAAGAAGGTAATGCTTTTGCATTAACCACATGGTTTACCTAATGGTGGAACTACAGCACTGTATCCCTGGCCTAAGCCAACTGGTCAAAATCTGTTCTCCTGCATTGACCTCAGTCATTGCCGCCTGCTTTCCTGCCTAGGGGTTGGCACAAGCTGTGTCTGAAAGTGCCCCCCCCCCCACTATTCAATTGTCTGTTCTACGTTACTCATCTGACCTTTTAAATGTGACATTTCTCCTAAATTTGGCTGGGATAACATACAATTCCAGGACTTTTCCTTCAAATACCTTTATTACATTTTTGTCTATTTTCCATAGTAAAAAATATTTTCCAATTCAGCTATGTGAAATGCTGGACATATTTTAGTAGATTACTAGGAAGGATTCACATATTTGATACTATTTGCTTAGAATTGGAGCTCCAGGATTGCAATCTGAAGATTGATAATGTAACAAGCAACTCTCTGCACTACATTAGATTATTGTTAACTGGAACAATATCAGAAAGGAAACTAAAAACGCATGCCCTTGATCTTCATTTCAGTCCTTCCAGTTATTTCCAACATAAATTAGGTAAGGGAGTGTCTTTGAGATTCTTTTCTGATGCCCTGGCTACTGAGCATAAAGCTTCCAGGATCTCTGCAGCCACATTTATCTCCCTGGTTAAAACACCTTGTGTTTTTTGTCAGCAGTGCATGACTGCCAGAATATTAGTTTGTTTCATTCTTTAAATATTCCATAATGCTTTGTCTAATAACTTACTAGTTGTCTTGTGCATTTATGCCTTCTTTCAACAATTACTATTAAATCTTCTTCACCAGGTCATGTTATCTTCCATCTGATCACATATATTCTTGTGAAGTTGAGGATGGAGCAGTCCTTGTGATAAAAAGCAAATATGGGGAACCGATGTGGAATAGGAAGGAAGATAGCCTTCCATGACCTGCGAAGCTGTACAGTGCCCAGCAGGTGCACACATCCCAATCCCAAATATGGAGGTGAAGAATGAAGGTAGCACATGTTTTTACCTTTCATTTTAAGTGTATTGTTTTTTAAGACAGCTAATAAGTACTTAAGACATAAACATTTAATAACCTGTTTGGACCCATCTTCTCAATAACAGAACTGTTACGCGTTTCTTTTTCACTAGAGTCCTGTGAAAAATTACTGAGACATTGAAGGCACTGGGAACCAACCAAGAAAGCTGAGGAACCTCTGGCTAAATGCCATAAAATATGTCTGACTTTTCTATGTAGCCAAGTACTCCACAGCTGCTTAATTTTTTTATTAATTCCTTTTACTCTCCTATGAAGTTTGTGAGAGGTATTTTTGAACAACTTATCTAAACTCCATATAACATCTTAGAAGTGCTTTTCATAGACCACCTATGCAAGGGTTTTGATATATGAGTGTCCCGTTTTGGATTAAGAAAATCACACCATCACTTCTGTTGGCCTTGATCTCCCCCAATATATGAAATCAGAGTATGGATTACATTATATTCTCAGTCCCTTTCTAATGTAGCATTTGATGAGGCAGGCATTGTCCAAAACAGAGTACAAGTGGAAGCCTTGGATATAGATGTCAACACTTGTGATTGATATGGAGCCACCTGGATAGTATGGAACAGGCAGTTCTTTTATTATTATTATTATTATTATTATTATTATTATTATTGTGGTACTGGGGAATAAAACAAGGGACATTCTATGAGCTACACTCCCAGCCCTACTTTACTTTTTTATTTTTAAACAGGGTCTTGCTAACTTGCTGAAGGTCTCACTAAGTTGCTGAGGCTGGCCTCGAACCTGTGATTCTCTTATCTCAGCTTCCCAAGTACTGGGATTATAGGCATGCACCACCATGCCCAACAAGGCAATTCTTTTTGCCTTATAATTTTGCTTGGATCTTGGAGCTGAAGGAAGTGTGCAGTGGAAGAAAATTACTGCAACTTTCATACATAGCAATGCAGTTAGAACTCAGTCCTGTTCTTCCAAATGTCCATGAAATTCATGTCATATGTATGAAGAAAAAGTTCAAAGCCATTTTCTATTGATACCTAAATAAAAAACCCCACATTTCTTCCTTCAGGGAGGTAGATAATGTGATTCAATTGTGCATGCTGACAATCAGAGCTGGCTCTAAGGATCCCTGAAGTGATTTTTCTAATATTGGAATAACTGCCTTTATGCACGAATAAACTCGTAATTACAATTTTAAAGATACCTTTATAATCCTGCCAATGCTATTTAAAACAATATTGAATGCCTCCTCAAAAGATTAAAAAATAATTTTAAAAAGCTCTTCCTAGGTGCAATATGCATTTCCGTTCACACCTGTCATCACCTTCGCTCTTTTCTGCTTTGAATAGTTCTCATGCCTTCTGTGTATTGTATTAATATCTGTCACTTACTCGCCCCTTTTATCCTTTTTATCTCCATCTTCTTGGTTCCTCTGTGGATTGAACTTTACTTTTCCTCTTTTATTTTACTCACTCTGAGCTTTCTCTCTGATGTTTTCCTCACAGTTCTTTTATGATCTGTAATGTATTTATTGTTCTTTGCAGAGCCCTTCTTATTGCTACATTAATCTATTTTCCAATAATCTTTATTAAATATTTTACTTTATAATTTTTTAATTTTTAATACCTTTTATGCAAATCTATTTTTTATTTGATCCCCTTCATTTACCTCATCTCTGATCTTCCTTTGACAATTCTATTACAGTGTTATCTCATGATTTTAGTTTCTTTTTCTTCTCGATGTCCCTGAAGTGCGGTCTCCCTGGTGTCTTTTACTGTTTGCAGGATTCTGTTCCTCCATCCCATCTTCTATTCTCTGCCTTGTTATTTTAAATAATTGATTTTATTGCTTCTCCTATCTTCTTTTGTTTGGAATTGGTTCTTTTCAAAATAATTGGTCACCCAGAATGACTCTTACTCTTTCAAAGGAGAATTAAGAGCCAGTTGTGGTGGTGCACACCCATAATCAATCCCTGTACATGGGGGGCTGAGACAAGAGGATCATAGATTCAAGACCAGCCTCAGCAACTTTGCCAAACACTCAGAAACTTAGCAATACCCTTTTTCAAAATTTAAAAAAAATAGTAAAAAGGCCTGGGGGCATAGCTTGACAGTAGAGCACCCCTACATTCAACCCCCAGTAACAACAACATAAAAAAAGAATTAAAACAATATCCCTGAACACCTAAAGTTTTACCATAAGCAAGCCTGGAGACATGACAACTTGAGAAAAAGAGCTAGAAGTCACCAAGTGGGATGAAAGAAGAGGTTAGCCGTCAGCTTAAGATGCATCATTTCATAGGTTGATTTTACTATAGTCATTGTATTTTTTTCTACAAAGACCCAAGAAAGTGTCATTGCCTGGTGGGTTCCCACATCTTTTCCTTTCTCTCTCCATTGAAAGCTAAAGTCCAAATTTGTGACTTATATGTAAGGCCTGTACTTAAAATGAAGACAATCTTTTCTTTGACTTTTGTATGTGATAACTTAGGATGGGGGAAAATATGGAAAGAGAGAACAACTAGTTGCATTCAGATATTTTTCATCTGTTTTTTGCTTGGCTGGTTTTTGCTTGTCTCTTGGGTCAAGTAAATATAAAGCCAATTCATTCCTTCCTATAATAAGATGGTCCTTAAATAATGCATGTTTGTTTAATAGTAGTTAATTAGTGAGTATTATTCAAGTTAGGCATTATCATTTCCTTTATTACTTGAAAAATATCAAGTTAGTATATAGTTGTCTAGAATGAAAGCCCAACAAAGAGGTCTCAGGGCCAGGGGGCCGATTCAGCTGCTATTGGATATGACACCGTGCAGGAAGGACAGGGTGTCTCTGTTGCTGGAGGTATGGTCGCTGCTGCTGAGTCTTTTCAGGGAGCACATGGCATGTTAGGTAGAGCATTCTGTCATTGGATGTAATAATCTGAGTTCCTGCTTGAGTTATGGACCTTGGGCTGTTGGGCGACACCTGTCATTTCCCTCTGTGTCTAAGGTTTCTCATCCATAAGGGAAATTGGCTGTACTCCATGAAGTCTAAAATTCCTTTCAGTTCCTTCTCCCTTGTCATAATGCTTCAAATACCACCATTAAACATTGATTTCTTTTGGTTTTTAAGGCTTTTAGGTTTTCAAGGATTCCCATTAAAATGCATACCTTAAGGGAGGAATATCACTTTAGAGTGTTTTTAGCCCATATATTTGAGGAGGTTTTGACTGATATCCTAAGGGGAAGGTCAGTTGAGAATAAGATATGGGGTGATCAACGAGGCAAAGGGAGCTACTACGACCAGCATGAGACATTAAGTGGGTGATAGAGGAGCTAACAATAGACCAAAAAGAAACCTAAGTGCTCATTTTTTAAACTTGTATTTTGTCATTTCTTACAGAAAACCTGGAGGGTATTCATTACCATATCCATTTTTATATGAAAAACTGAAGTTCAAAGCTATGAAATGCCACACCTAAAGTCACACAAAAGGAGGGAGTGGGGGACCAAGGTTCTAGGAAGCCGGAGTTCAGGCCTGTACTCTACATGCTGAAGCCACTGATCTTAGCTTATTTATTATCACTATTTACAATGTGTCTTGGAGTAAGTACCATAGAAATGTAGCAGTTCTCATGAATTATCACATTCAGTCCTCATTGGTAGATGTCAATATTTTGTCCAGTTTACAAAGGAAAATCCTGAAGTTTTAATGTTCAGTAGTTTGACTGACAGAGCTGGTCTATCTCAGGGACAGATAAAATAGGTACATATATTGGTACATGGAAAGATTCTTCTGGACTTATGACGAAGGCCTTGTTCACCACACATTAAAACACAGCTGCCAACAAAGCTTTTTATCCTTCCATTTCTATTGATTTTCTATACCTGACTCTTTTCTAATAATGTAACATTTCAGAAATTGATTGTTAATTGATCTTCTTATATAGTAGAAATAGAGAATCTTCTTATAATAGTAGAAAATAATTTATCCCCTTCCCTGCCTTATTTTTGTTGACAAAATATATTTTTTCATATACTTTTATTTGTGCATTGTCACAATAGAATTTTTTTGTAAGCCTCTTTCAATTCAAACTGTTCCAATATTTAATCTGAAAGTCAGGTTAAGCATCTAGTTCGTTCTTTTTTTTTTTTTCTGGTGCTGGGGATTGAACCCAGAGGGTTTCTACCACTGACCTATACTCCCAGCCCTTTTTATTTTATTTTATTTTTTATTTTGAAACAGTGTCTCACTAAGTTACTGCATGCTACTTTCAAATCTGCAATCCTTCCATCTCAGCCTCTCAAGTACTGGAATAGTTTGTTCATTTTGAATTTCATTAAGTCAAATTTTATAGAGGAACGTTTTCAAGAGTCACGTGTCACATTTAAATGCCTTAAATACTTGTTATCCATTAACAAAGTCATCTCTGCAGCCAAATCTTAAGAATTTTGTTTGCTTTCAATATTACTAGATGGTATTGGACAAATTATGTCACTTCTATGATAATACTTTTCTCTAACCATAAAACAAAAGATTTGCATGAAATAGTCTTTAAGATACCCTTTAGCTCCAAAATGGCATGCTTCTTACCATGCCATAACCTCCAGAGCCTATAATATGCCAAATACTGTGTCAGACTTTGTAAATATAATGATTAATTAGCAGTTGTTTTAGGAAGTTGAGAAACTGCTAGAAAGTTCATTCAAAGAGGACCAACAATTCATTTATGTTTTTACATACATATTTTTAATATACTTTATCAATATACTTCCCTTGTATTTCACACTGTCCATCCCATACAACATACAGTGCTGTCCTTCCTCACTCCCACCCTCAATAGGCTCATTCTAAACCTGTCCACCTTTCAGACTTCTCCAGCTTCCTTTCAACACATGAAACCATAGTTAGAAGTAGACTTCATCACAGAGTGAGTAGATGCTTGACTTCCTGTTGGGGCTCCAGGGGGCTTTCTGCTTGAATTTTTATTGTTTTTATAGTGTATTATAGAATATAGAAATAATAGAGGTTTTAAGTTGGAAGAAGATACTAGGGAAAAAGTAATAGATAATAGACACAATGATGAATGAGATGTTTCAGGGTGATGGATATGCTCATTCAAGGTCTTCAGGCTGCCCCAATTCTTTCTCAGCCCATCATGATTTGAGCCCTTCAAGTTTCATAAATTTGGAAACAGCCAGTAACCATCTTTGAGCTCTATTAATGCCTTGATATTTTTACAGCTTGTCATTCCTTCCTGGGGCATTTCTCCATGTAGCATCTTTGATACCTGCTGTCCTGGCTCTTGTACCTCACTCACTGTTCTTGAGTGATCTCCTTGGATAGATACTCCTCTTCCTAGGAGGTCCCATGACTTAGGATGCACTAATAATCCTAAATTTATCTCATTACTATCTCTTCTGAATTTCATGCTTATATATCAAACTGCTTACTTAATATCACCACCTGGGTGCTTAGCAAGCATCTTAAATTAATATATCAGACATCCAACCTTTAATACTCCCTCACCACTTGTTTCAGTCAGTCTTTTGCTACTGTGACCTAAACATCTGACAACCACAACTTAGAGGAAGGAAGGTTTATATGCTTATAGTTCTGGAGATCTCAGTCCATATATATAGTCCAATTTACACTGCCAAGCAGGAACAGGGGCTCCAGGTCCTTAGGGCATGATGGTGGGAAGCAGAGAGAGCAAGAGAAGGGGGACAAGGACATATATAGTCCCCAAGGCCACACCCCCAGGGACCCACCTCCAGTCATGCTCTGCCTTCAGAGGCCACACATTCAAGGACCCACCTCTGAGCATCACTGCTTTCAGAACATGAGGTCTGAGGGACATTTTGCTTTCAAACCATAACACCCCTAACTTCACTGATCTTTCCCATCTCAGTGATGATACTAGGGCCAAAAATCTACAAATCATCCTTGCTTCTTTATTTTTCTGCTTTATCCACTACATCAAAGTCATCAGAAAATACTATTGGCTCTACCTTTAAAATATATTCTGAATATGGTATATTCCTACCTACACCTTTACCACTCCAATCCAAACCATCCTCATCTCTACTAAAGGACAAAATCGGTAGCCTCATAAGTGGTTTATATAGGGTGGGCATAGTGGCGCACACCTGTAATCCCAGTAAGTGGGAGGATTGCAAGGCAACATAGCAAGACTCTCAGCAACCTATCAAAACTCTGTTTCAAAATAAAAAATAAAAAGGGTGGAGGTGGAGTTCGAAACAGAATGACCTTGGGATCAATCCTCAGTAACATGCACGTGCACACGTGCACACACACACACACACACACACACACACACACACACAAACACACACACACACACACACATACGCACGCACACACACACACATCTAGAAGCTATTTTTCTTATTATAGCCTAAATAGTATTTTTGAAATATACCATTGTGGATGAGGGTGTAGCACAGTGATAGTATTACAGTGTGGGAAGCCCACCAGTGGGTTCTTTACCTAACCGAGTATAGAAATAGTGTCGGAACTCAGTTGCAAAGCTAAGAGGTTTATTGCATAATGACAGAGAAAACCGTGGTGGAGTGTCCCGAAAGAGAGACACTGCCCCCCCCAAGACTCCAGGTCTTATATTTACTTCATACTTCCTTATCAATACAAAGACAAGATGGTCTGGTCTGACATCACAGAACAGAATACCATAAATCACGGTATAGCTTAGTCATCAACTGGGTGAGGGAATACATCTTGTTTTTTTTTAACCCCCCATTTAAGTCCGGTGTCTGTGACCTTCTAGGTCTCAGAATCTTATCTTTGTTGTTATGACAACAACCTCTCTGCTGAAGTGCATGGCAGAACAGCCTGTCTGCCTGGAAAAGTACAAGAATCATCTACCTGTGCCCCTGGGTTTGACCCACAAAATATATATATAATTTATTAGACTGTCAACTCTTCCTCATAGCCCTTCAACATTTCTCACCTTTCTTGGAATAAAACATGAACTCCCTACTATAGCCTTCCAGGCCATGTGTGATCTTGCCCTTCACCTCCTTTTCCACCTCATCCATTCCTCTCCCTGGATTGCTTCACATTGGCCTCACTGGTCTTTCCACTGTTCTTCTCACTGGATGTCAACCCATTGTAATTTTATGTGCCAGCTCATCCAAGCTGATGTCTCAGCTACTCAATCAAATACTCTTCTAGGTGGCTGTGTGAAGGTATTTTGTAGACATGATTAACATCCAAAATCAGGTGGCTTTAAGTAGAGGGGATTAGCATTGGTAATTTCAATTGGTCCAATCAGTTGAAAGGCCAAAAGAATAGAACTAAAGTGTTTCTGAGAAAAAGAAAATTCTGTCTATAAACTGTAGCCTCTGTTCCAATCAGAGAATTTCCTGATGGCCTGCCCCGTGGGTTCCAGACTTCCCTTTCCAGGCCCTATAATGGTGTGAGCCATTTCTTTGACAAAAATCTCTCTCTCCTCTCTCTATGTATATACAGAATATATGGTCTAATTCTCTGGTATAACTGTCCAATATACACACCCACTTTCATCTGTCAGAGCCTTTACTTTATTGCTTCATCTGCCCGGGATTCTCTTTTCCAGATATTTTCATGACTCATGGCCTTGTATGCTTCTTTGCTCAACCATCACCTCCTTATAAAGACCTTCTGTAATCACTGTTAGAAGTGACTCCACACCAATCATATTTTGTTCCACTCACTACCTTATTTTTGTAACATTTTTCACTACCTAAAAATATATACTTATTTATTCCCTTGGCCATTATGTCACTTCTTCACTAGGTCTAAGCTCCATGACAGACCCATTTTTCCTGTCGTGTTCACTGTTGTGTCCCCAGCATCAGTATCACACCAGACATGAGAAATCATAGCACACATTTGCTCAGTAGTGAGAAATGGGGTGTAGCATGGGCTTATTGGATTTAAGAGGGTGGTCCTCAGAGAAAAGAAACAGCTAACAGAGCAGAATGAAAGTTCTAAAAATATACTTCACTTCTGCCAAATTTCCATTCTTAGCATTCCTTGCCTTCTAAAAAATCACAGGCCTATTCTCTGCACGTCTCTTCCCCATGTTATTCTATATCTGACAATTTTCTTTTATTCAGCAGTTTACAAAAGGACTAGTATATTCTAGGAGCGAAATATAACCAATCAGAAAGAGAACATAAAGGAAGTGACTTGTAAGCTAATGTGATTAAGTCAACCAGACAAAGAGTAGGGGCCATTGAACCAGATAAAGAACAGAACTTGAACGGAGGCCTGGAAATGAGAAAGAGCATACTATTTGAGGAAGTAACAGAATATCATGTTGGTTAAAGCATAGATTTTGACAGGCTGTATGTGTGGGGATTAAGGAGGGAGATGAATCATGAAGACCCTTTCAACTTAGTTGTCTTTAATTTTGTCTGTAGAATATGAGAACACAATGAAAGTGCTAAGAGACTAATATGTCACATTTGCCATTCAGTAAGATACTTTCAGTAGAAGAGTGGACATAGTGGCGTGACATGGAGATTTTTGTCTAAAGCTGCCTTTCCTTCAACTTCTGACGCTTACTGGTGCTATTGAACAATTTGTCCTATACACTTAACCTTCACACAGCCACCTAGGAGAGTATTTGATTGAGTAGCGGAGACATCAGCTTGGATGAACTGACACATAAAATCACAACAGCAAAACATATTCACCAACAGCCAACAGAAATAGAGGGCAGCCTGATTTATCACCACCAAAATTTATCCTGTCTGGAGATAGCATAGCATATTTATATATAACATATAAATAGGGTTTGTAATTAAAATATTTGGCTTCAAATCCCAGCTCAGTTTTGTGTTGGCAGAATTGTTCAACTTTCTGAAATGTCCCATTCCTCACATATTAGATGAAGCTAATAACAATATCTTTTTCACAGGATAATTGTGCAAATTTAATGAATGGTAAATTATCTAGTGAAATATAAACATCTTAGTCAGCTTTTCATCTCTGTGATAAACACCTGAGAGAAACAATTTAAAGGAGAAAAGGTTTATTTTGGCTCACAGTTTCAGAGGTTTAAGTCCACAGTCAGCCAGCTCCATTGTTCTGGGCCTGAGGTGAGGCAGAACATCATTGTGGAATGAAGTGGTGGAGGAAGGCTGTTCAACTCATGGCAGCCAGGAAGCCAGAAGGGGGCAGGAATGAGATATAGTACTCCAGGCCATGCCCCGAGTGACTTAACTTCCTTCAGTGATGCCCCACCTATCTAGTTTCCACCACCTCACAGAAGTCCATCATATTATTAACCCATCAAATTATTAATCCATCAAATTAATCCAATGATGAGGTCAGAGCCCTCATGATCCAATCACTTCCCAAGAGTTTTAACTCAAGACATTGCTGCATTGGGGACAAAGTCTCCAACACATGCATTTTGAGGAACATTCTAGATCTAAACCATAACAGTAACCTTCACCTTTTGAGTTCATATAGTATTTTCCATCAAATAATCACTTTATCATTGGAAGCTATTGCATTGGAATCGATGAAGGACGTTTAATGGTATCATACAAGGTATTTGACAGCACTTTGAAAATAAAGGAACCAAGCAGAAAGTGAGGTTTAAAATGTCACTGATCACCAATAGGAGGCATTGAAAGTGTTGATCCTACAGAAAAGATGTGACTGCCAGAGCAAACATAGGAAAAGCAGACTATTCAGGTTATGGGTGAGAAAGATATAACATTTAATTTGCACTACCAGTATTTAGGTGATTATATCAGAGAAAGTAACTCCTTTTATCCAAATCAAGTTGAAAGGCTTATATGTTAAGAAATTCATCCTGAAGAAATGCATAAAGTTCATTGGTAGAGGCCTTGACACAAGAAACTTACTCTCTGGACAGAAAATAAGAAAAAGAGGCAAAAAGAAAGACCCATTGATTAAAGTTCAGAGTGGGCCACACTCATTCTTTTTGTAACCATAATTGAATGGCTATAGATTTCCTGGGATGAAGGATCTTCAGAATGATATAAAAACAAACAAAGAAAAAAGCCAGTATTTTCTTTCATTTTTCCTTCTATAATAACATCACTGAATATGTGATTATTCATTTCGTAGGAAATGTTATGAACTTTACATCATTTAATAACCCCCCACCCCCAGGAGTAAGAACTAGAGAACCACTGAGGGTAACGAAGATGTGTGTTTTTATGGAGGTGGTAGTTATACAGGAGTATACATCTGTAAAAATCAATCAAGCTGTATATTCAGGGTTTGTGCATTTAATGTAATGACATTTGTAACAGTTTATCTCTCTCTAGGTATTTAATGTACAACTAGTTAGTTTTCCTTTTTTATTTTTTATATTTTGGTAGGGCTAATGGTCACTCCCAGGGCCTCATGCATGCTAAGCAAGTGCTTTACCATTGAGCTGCATCCCCAACCCTTAGTTTGCCTTTTAGAACATACCTATTAGAGTCAAGATTCTGGTGCTCAGATAGGCTAAACCAAAGAAGACAGCTCTCCCCTTTAACGCCGACTTCAGTGTTAAAGGGTTCTTGCTGAAGAAGCCTATTTCTGTGTGTGTGCACAACATATCATTCCATAAACTTGAGAAAAAGCCCCTATATAGCCACAAGAGTCACTCCCTTTAATCTGCGTTTGCTCAGGCTTTCAGTGTTTAGAGTTGGGAGCAGTCTTTCTAAGTATCTCATAAGACCCCCCTACCTTTTACCAATGGCCAGAGTTCCACATCTTTGTGGATCTTGTCCCTCGTGAGAGTGTGCACACTAGTGCTTGTGCTCAAGTTGCTGCTGTAGATAGACCAGAAAGCATACCAGAAAGCAGAAGTAGCCTCTAGAGCCCTTGTGTCCCACTACAAAGTCCTTCACACTCCACGATAGGTCTCTTGCATTCCTAGAAATTCTTTTTTTTTCTCACTTCAGCTCTGCTGAGACCAGCTCAAGGCCAAAGCATTGTGTGGTGTGCGCTAATGAAAGATTATTGGATGGAGAGAGAAGATGGGAAGAGGGAATGACAAAGATGATGAACTAAGTTCCAAAACAGTGACTTTAATTGCTTTTGCCTGTCAAAATACAGTGGTGGATAGGAGAGCTAGGATAAAAATGAACAAAGCACTATGTATTTCTGAGAATGGCCCAGCAGCTGCTAATAATGGGATCTTTCATGATTTGAATTATTTCAGATTCTCCCATAGGCTCCCCCAAGTTATAACTTAACATTGCTTAAGAGCTTATTAGGGTTTTACTATGATTAACGACTAGCCTTTATTTTGTACCTATAATGCCAATGGGTCTCTAGGTAGTTCCAGAATGATATATAAACTCTAATATGTAAACTAATTAGAGCAAACCCCTCTATCCCAACCAGATCTATGAAAATAATAATAATGTACAGTAAACATGTCAAATTTAGTATAATTGGATGAGAAGGTATGAATATGGTATAATACCAATACTCATAATGGAGTGCTTGAAAAAATGTAATGTCCCTTTTCTGTGGGATGTTAATAGGCTTTTTAGGATCTGGTGGAAGATGTAGAAGTCACTGGAGATTAATGCAAGAGATGTTAAATTGGGTGGTAAGGCTCTGGGTCTTTCGGCCAGGCAGTCTTCATACTGAACTTTGACTGACCTGCTTTTCTCAGACTTGTTCTTGTCTAGACTGCTGAATTTAGAAATAATGCTTAGCTCTTTCACTCTCAGTTTTTCCATCTCTGAAACTGATTCAATAATCCCTACTGCTAGGGTTTGGGTGGAAATCATGCAGGTGGTCAGTAGCTAGTAGTTTTATCACTTAGCCCACTTCAACCTTTATGACAAGTTCATAGTACTCCAAATACACTTCTCTTGTTATTCTCTTCACCCATTCTTATAAATGATTGTCTCTAGGTCTGTCTTTTATATTCTACTTTGAGCTAATTGAGGAAGAGGACTTTTTATTAGGCATGTATGTCAACTATTTGGATAGTATAATCTCTACCTCACGTTAAGTAATTTGAAAATGTTAAACTGAGAACATCATTTGGTGTCTGTGTAAACCAACTTTCCATTACCATAACAAAATATCTAAGACAATCCACTTATAAAGAGAAAAGGTTTAGTTTGGCTCACTGTTTTGGAGGAGTCAGTTCATGTCGGATTGGCCCTGTTACTTTTGGGCCTGGGATAAGGCAGCATGGCATAATGGGAGAATGCGGTAGAGTAAGTTTTTCATCTCATGGCAGGGAAGTGAAAGAGAGAAAGAGGAAGGGGCAGGGTTCCATTATCTCCTTCAGAGGCATGGAAGACCTCCCACTAGATCCTACTTCTTACAGGTTCCACCACCTCTGGAAGCTGAGCATGGTGACATACCTGTAATCCCAGTACTTGGGAGGCTGAGACAGGAGAACAGCAGGTTCCAGGCCAGTCTCATAAACTTAGCAAGACCTTCAGCATTTTAGTGAGAACTGTTGTAAAATAAAAAAAAATAGGGCTGGGGGTGTAGTTCAGAGTTAAAACACTTCTGGGTTCAATTCCAGTACCAAAAAAAAAAAAAAAATCCACCACCTCCCAATAGCATCAAGCTGAGGACTAAGGTTTTAACACAGGAGACATTCCAGATTCAACTATAGCAAAGCCCAAATTATTTTAAATTAGTTATTTATTCAGTTAATCATCTTATCAAAGGCAAAAGAATTAAGGTGATAGAACATTTACATGACAGATTAGAAAGCTTCCCCATGGAAGTTGAAGTAGCTGACCAGAGGAAGAACTGCCATATACTCTTAAGAGCACCCCACAGTCTGATGACTGGTCACTGTGTCATTCTCTCGGGACATCCTGGTCCTGCTGACTCTATATCTAACAGGAACTTGAAGAGTTACATCCAGAATGGCAGGCCATCTGATGCCAGGATGGAATTATTTTCAGGGTCTACCCTTTCCTAAACTGATCCTACCCCAACCATTGAAAAGTAGAACATATTACTTATTAGGTATAGAGTTGGAGGTTTCCATTTACCTCACCTAATGATATATTTCAAAAAATTCCATGATATTTATTGTTTCCCTTATTTTACAGATGGAAACTAGGCCCAAGAATATTCAGTAAATTTCCTAAGCTCACATATATAGTAAGTAATAGGACTATAACTCAAATCCAGGCCTAATAAATAACAAAGCACATGCATCTGAGCATTTTTTTTCCTCCATATCTTGTTACTACCTGAGGTTAAACCCTTAGCACAGTGCTTTCTGTAGGAAAAAAAAAAAACTCCTCTGAAATGGATATAATATCTCATTCTTCAAAGGAATTCTGCTTTATTTTTATGTGACAGGATGCTGGGGCTAAGGTGCTCTATGGGGATTGGTATACCTCCAGGTTCTTTCTGGAAACAAAAAACTGAGTCATGTCCTCATTTGAATCCCCCCAGTCTGTCCAGAATTTTAGTCATTTCACCTGAAGAGTGGGCAGGTAACTCCAGGTGTGAAGGGCTAAGCAAAACAAATAGTCTGAACCTCTCCTACTATGGGTATGTCATGCCCATCTAGATAGAGAAAATAAAGGACCATGGGGATAGTGGAGACAGTGGTATAAAATATAATTAACTCAACATTCCCCAACACACATGCATGAGGAGTTTCTATGTTTCAAGTCACCAGTTCCCAAGCAGTGACTATGTTGTGGCGGCCTATCTCTAGGAGCATGGAGTTTTTCAATGTAATAGTTTATTCCCTGAATAGGGAGGATTTGCCCAATTTGCCCAAGTTAATTTTGGGCCCTGACATCCAAGACTTCAATGGAATGCAGAACATATTTTAAAATACCTGAGGAAGGGCATAAGATGGGGAGGGAGGCACTGACAATCCCCCTTGAGCATAGCGGTCTGAGGTTTTATTGGGTTCATCTTTCCTCTCTTTTCTGGTGGACCGATAATGGGAATGAGTGATTTCCCTTCTTAAAACAAGGAAAATTTATAGTATTGAGTGCCCACATAAGAGAAACAGAAAGTCATAAAATGAACAACCTACTTAAAAGCCCTCAAAAAAAAAAGCAACAGACTAATCCCAAAGCCAATAGAAGGCAGGAAATAATTAAAATAAGAGCAGAATTCAAGAAATACAGAAAAACAACAACCACAAAACAATACAAAAGATCAACAAAACAAAAAGCTGGTTTTTTTCAATGATAAGATTAATAATACCATAGCCAACTTAACAAAAAGAAAGAGAGAATTGACCAAAATTACTAAAGTAAGAAATGAAAAAGGAAGCATCGTCACAGATAGCTCCATTTTTGGTATCCAGGGCACATAGTGGTGAGATGTGATCTCCAAGGCACCTTGGCAGCCTCTCCCCCATGGCCTGGATGGTTGCAATGGGCCACATAGTGGCTTTTCTATCCTGCTCCATGGCTTACAGCTTGGTATCTTTTCTCGCAATTGTTTCACATTTCTGGCACTTCTAAATCTCGGGTTTTCCTTGCAACATCGGCTTCACCCTCACAGCTTCACAAATTGCCCCATTTGTGAACTGCTTGCAAAGATTTCGACTCTGCTACAGATTGCCTGGCTTTCTAGGCCTTTGGTTGAAATCTGAGAAAGACTCCATGGCCTTTTTTCCCCAACAAAGCCAACATTACCTGAACACCAAGATTGACTACTAGAAGGAAAGGTAATCATGCCCACTTTAATCACTGTTGCTAAGCCCTTTTCAATCACAGTCACTGGCTCCACCTCCATCTGGGCCTCTGTTGGCCCTGCCCCCATCATGGCCATTGTTGGTCCCACTTCCATCATGGCCATCACTTCCTCCTTCCTTTCATCTATCTTACTTTTTTCCATAACATCATCCTTCTGGGCCCAAATATTATACATGCCTTTCTCGCCAAACTGTAAAACTATAAAATCTCTATGATGTATTTTTATCCCAAAATTTAGTGTACAATTTGCTGAACATGGAGATCCAATATACATAATGCAGTTTGGAGACTTTGCTGTTTTAAGATTTCTCTGCCACCTTAATCAGCCCATCATCTTTAAATTCAGCCTCACCCAAAGTTTCAGGACACAGGAAAAATGCCAATAAGTTTTTGCCAGAATGTAGCATGTGTGGGCTCTCCTCCAGTTTCCTATGGAGCTCTCTTTGCCCTCTGAAATCTCCTGAGCACGGTCTCTACCATCCACCTTTATAGCTACATTCTGGTCCTTCCAACTTCTCATAAAACAGTTTCAAAGACTCACAAAACATAAGGTCAGATTTAGAAATAGCAGCAATCTCAACTCACTCTTGGTACCAATTTCTGTCTCAGTCAACATTCTCACTGCTATCATCCAAAACTACTGGCCACACAACTTAGAGGAAGGGATATTTATTTGCTCACAGTTTTTGGAGTTTCTGGGTTCAGTCCATGTACGCCATGGTCTGAGGCTCAGGGCATGGTGGCAGGGAGTGGAGAGAGTACGTGCAAAGCTCTGCTCTTACATGGAGGCTGGAAGCAAAGAGCAAGCAGGGAGAGGAGGAAGAATATACAATCCCCAAGGCTACACCCTCCAGGGACTCCTCCTTAGCAATTAAGTGCTGATCCCAAGATTGCTACCGGGTTTTCATGAAGGCTAGGGGGTATTCTAAATCCAAACCATTACATGGGGAAATGGGAACCCTTATAAGCTGTTGGTGTGATTGCTAATTAGTGCGGCCATTATGAGTGCAGCCACAATGTGGAGATTCCTCAGAAAACTGGGAATGGATCCACCATATGATTCAATGATACCTTTCCTAGGTATTTTTTCCAAAGGAACTAAGATGAGAATATTATAGTGATACATTCATATCTATATTTTTAGCAGCACAGTTCACAATAGCCAAATTATGGAACCAACCTTGGTGTCCATCAACAGATGAATGGATTACAAAATTATGAGATATACACACAATGGAATTCTACTCAGTAATAAAGAAGAATAAAATTATGTAATTTGCAGGAAAATGAATGGACCTGGAAAATATTATTGTTAAGTGAGATTAACTAGATTAGCAAGTGAAGGATCATATGTTTTATATGCAGAACCTAGGGAGTAATCAGTATTCAAGAGGTACTTTATATAAAGGAAGAGTCCCCAGTGGAGCAATGGAGGAGTTCTAGGGGAGGGTGGCAGTGCAGAGGAGGGAGAATTAATGAAGAAAACACATCTTAGCCCACGTAATGATGTCACCATTTTGGACTGGCTCAGGTAGGTACACAAGTACATGCTGAGTGGAAATTGTCAGCATGCAGACAAGTTTCCTTGGACCGAATGGGACCAAAAAGTGGACTTTAATGACCTTCTATTCTCCTGAAATGTTTACCTTGCCCCCCCCAGACTTAATTCATGATCGCCACACCCTAAACCTAGCTTGTGACTACCTTTTCCTAAAACAGCCTGTAACCCTAAACTTAACTCGTGACCCCTTGCTGTCTGCTTTGTTTAAACCCTTAATAAAACAGGATGCTGGCTGCAAGAGGTCAGGAGAATTGCCTGGCTCCTCCTCAGCTGACCCCATTATTAAATATAATAATAATTTTGGACCCAGAGTCGTTCATGTGAGGGACTTCAGCAAGCAGCAAACGCAGCACCGGACCATCACAGATTACAGAATTATGGAATATATACACAATGGAATTCTACTCAGCAATAAAGAAGAGCAAAATTATGTAATTTGCAGGAAAATGGATGGACCTGGAAAACATTATCAATAAGTGAGATTGTCAGATTAGTAAGTGAAGGGTCATATGTTTTCTCTCATATGCAGAAGCTGGGAGTAATCAGATTCAAGAGGGACTTTATATAAAGGAGGAGACCCCAGTGGAGCAATGGAGGGGTTCTAGGGAGGGTTGTAGTGCAGAGGGAGAATTAGAAGAAAACACACTTACATTATGTACATATGTGAAATTACCAATGCCAATCTAAATATCATGTATGGGGAAGAGGAGGGAGTGGGGAGGGAGCCAGGGGAAACCCATCAAATGCTGTGTGCATGTATGTCCCTATCACTGTGACCTCCATTATGATGTGAAACTACAATGCACCAATAATATAAATGTGTGCGTTTATTTATACCCACACCCACACAAGGCTATCCATTTTAGAAAAACCAAGGAGAAAAACCCAAGGTTATCAATTTTAGAAAACCCAAGTCTAGAATCACATATCTGAAGACTATTTCAGCTTCTTCTCACCTCAGACCAAAAGGTTAAAATATTTCACCTTAATTTTGAAGAAAGGACATGGCTGGTGAACTAATGACCATTTCATGTCAAACATGCCTTCTAACCGTTGTTCTCAGCAGTCCTGAAGTAAGGGGCACTACCTCACTTGTTTCCTCCTTCCTCAGCACCTCAACCTATAAGTTTTTATCTTGAAATTTGTCCTATTGATTCATTCCACAAAACATTTATTGAACTTTGTTTTGTCCTGAACTTTATTCTTGATACTAGAAATAAAGTGAGGAACATAAAGCATGGGATTCCTGCTGATGTGAAACATATACTAGTAGGAAGGAACACATGCTAATGAAGGAAATAAAATGACAAGCAGGATACTTTTAATGATAAGCATTATAAAGAAAATAAATTTGGAGATTGAGATATAAAATAAGGGAGATGATGGTATATTTATTTATATAGGGTAGGCTGGGAAGTCTTTAGTAGCCATATTTATATTTATATATTTTCAATAAGTAATATATTCACTTTCCAGAGTCCCATGGAAATGTTATGGAACATCGATAGTTTCTACCTCACCCTGGATTCATCTTATTTACAAAATGCTATAAAATGTTGAATACTCATCTATGATTCATTTTATGACATTTAATTATTGTTAACTAAGTTGTTTACCTGGGAAAAAGGAAATAATTCACAGGTATTTTAGAAAAATTTTCTGGTGATATAATTATTTTCTTGATAACAGCATAAAATCTCTAATTCAGTAAAAAAGTGGAATGTACACTTAATGAAAATAGTGGAAACAACAAAAAATAATTTCAGCTATAACTTATTTTAAAATTTTTAATATTTTTAAATTTTTTACTTTTTAAAATATTTTAAAAATTTAATGTTTACAACTTACTGATCACCGATTAAAATCAAGCTCTATTTGGGATACACACACACACACACACACACACACACAGACACACACACACACACACTAGAGTAGAGTAACATTGCCAAAAGAAAGCATTTTGCACATTTCACAGTTGAAGGAATTGAGGTTCAGAAACTGAAATTTACAGTTTTATTGTTTGTTCAGGTCTACACAGTAGATGGTTGAGTTTTTCTTCTTGTTTGATACCAAATATGTGATGTCTTTTCAAATGCCAATAACCAATTTTCCAGTTCTCTGACACTAGCTAAATTTACCACAATTCAGTTAAATTATTACATTAACTAGTCAGAGACAGCCCAGATTTCACAAATTAAGGGCTTAATCCTATAAATTTCCCCCCACTTTACACACCAGCTGTAGAAAGAGTGCCTGGGCTACCCACATTTCTGTTCAGCTGACTACATATTGAGTTCTCACACACCCCCTTAGGTTAAATAATTTGCCAGAACAACTGGCAGGACTCTTACTTTTACCATTTTATTATTAAGATACAACTCTGACACTGCCAAATGAAAAAGGCGCATAAGTCAAGGGACAGGTGAAGGAAAAGGGATGTTCCATGTCATCTCCATGGTATGCCAATTTCCCAGCACTTCGGAAGCTCTCTGAACCTGGTGCCTTTATAAAGGCATGCTTGATTAAATCATTGGCTATTGGTGATTGAGCTCAATCTGCAGCCCCTCTTCCCTCCACAGGGGTCCAAGGGTAAGGCTGAAAAGGTCCAACCTTCTAATCAAGGTTTGGTCTTTCTGAAAACCATCCTCTTTCTAAAGCTTTCTAAAGTATGTAGGAGCCTACCAAGTCACCTCATTAGCAAAAACTCAGATATAGTTGAAAGGAGCTTCTTATGAGTAACAAAAGATACTCCCATCATTCCTATTCCTTAGTAAATTCGTAGGGCTTTAGGAGCTCTGTGCCACAAACCAAGGACAAAGACCAAATTTATACTTCCCATTATAACCCATTGATGGAGGTGGGACCCAGAGCCAAATACATCTTCTACAATCTCCTTTTCAAATGCATTTTGGAAGACTCAAGCATGGGAGGGAGCATCTTTCACACAAAAGTATTGTTTTGTGCCTACTTAAACAGACAAGAGATTTGCAAACTATTTGGAAGAAGCTCATCAATCACCTCAAGTGAATATCAACTATTCCCACAAACTAGTTATCTAAAATAGCAACAGTTATCTTATGGTTTCGGTAGATCAAGAACTCAGCACAGTTTAGCTGAGTTCTGTTAGGAGCCTGCAACAGAACAGACTTGTCATCTCAGACCTTTCCCATGCTCATTCACATGCTTTTCAGTTGGAATATGACCTCAGTTTTCCCTTGGTTCCTTCACATGTGAGCCCCACACAGAACAGCCCATAACAGGGCAGATTTCATCATTAGAACAAGCAAGTAAGAAGATCAGGAGAGAGCATGTAAACAAATGAAAGTCATAATCATTTACAACCTAATACAGGAAGTGACATCCATGGCTTCTGTTGTGTTTTTACAATAAAGTCACCGGGTCTAGCCCACACACTACCTGGAAGCAGATATCATTGTGGTTCTCTTAGAAGTCTGCCTACCGCTCCATCCAACCCATTGCCAGTAATTCTCTACAGCTTTGTGTGCCATTCTCACTGCCAGACTGGATCCCTGTGACATTGGGAGGGTAAATCCCAGTAAGACAGACATTAGGATGCAAGGTGCATTTTATGCTTCCAACATGGACTGCCTAATAGAGGTGATAATCAGTCCAAAGGGGCCCAGCAATGCTAGCCTGATGGACTCAATTTGAATTATTTTCCTGTTTGAAGGTCCTGCAAAGGATCATAGATACTCATATCCTTGACCAAAGAACAGTCCTCCTCTACCTGAGAAGGTCATCCTCTTCCACTGAGCAATCAACCTTAGCAAAAACACACATGGAATGGTGCTGGAGGAAGAGGACACTCATCTAGTCTATCCACCCAGGTCAGCCAAATCAACTCTGATGATCAGTGGGGTGACTGATGTCACAGCCAGTTCACCCTCACATGATAAGTGAGGTAGTGCATACGTTAGATCAATTTAGCCAGTACAAAATATGTACCTATTTCAAAACATCATGGAGAACACAATAAATATGAACAACTTTATGTTAAAAAAGGAAATATTTCAGCCAAGTATAGTGTATATACCTGGAAATATTTCAGCCAGGTATAGCTTGTAGTCCCAATACTTGGGAGGCTGAGACAGGAGGATCATAGGTTCAAGGTCAACCTCAGCAACTTACTGAGGCCCTCCACAACCTAGTGAGACCTTGTTTCAAAATAAATTAATAAAGTAGGTCTGGGGGTGTAGCTCAGAGATAGAATGCCCCTGGGTTCCATCCCTAGTACCCCACACACACAAAAATTTCCTTTCCTCAGTTGAACTCAAATAAGCAAAAACCTCACATATACCCTTCAAGTATCTCAAAAATCACAATAGTGTGGTCATTCTTTAAGACTGTACATCTTTGCATCGTATTAAATGTGTGCCCACACCTTTTTGAGTTTTGAGATATTAACAGAAAGTTCATTTCAAGCTCTTGTTATTCTGCTACTTTTTTCAGTGCCAACTGAGTTATCTCTACTACTAACTAAAAAACAGAAGGAGAATTTTCCAGGATTTGATGGATAACCTCCCACTTCTCCAAGGTAAGAAAAGAAAAATGTTAGAGCTTTCTATTCCATCCATATAACTGAATATCTTCCAACTGATATAATTACACTTTGCTTTTTATCTTGCCATCTTGAAATAAAAACCTGATGAAAATGCTACTTTGATGTGTTGAAAAACATTGCTACAAAGCTCTAAGCCTGTTTTAGTTCTCCTATAGGGATGGAGCAGAGTAATTACACATAGAATTCTATCAAATGATAAAAAAGGAAATGATAGATGGAGAACATCCTGATAGGTCATAAATTGATTATCATATGTTTCTTAAAAGTCTCTAAATGTTTTCCAAAAAGCACTGTCCATAAACAAATTCACAAGGCAATCTAAAGAGACAAATTCCTAAGAGGCCATTTATGCATTGATTTATTCTCCACCTTTACCAGGTCTCTACACCAAGCTAGCCCTTCTCTGAACATTGGAGATAGAGTATTGGACAGGACAAATTTCTGAAGTCTTTGGAGCTTCATACCAGTGGGGGAGGGTTTGAGGGACAACAACAACCACAAATAGAGGAGTGTCTTTTTCTTTTTTCTTTTTCTGTACTGGGGATTGAACTCAAGGGCATTACACCTCTAAGTTGCTGAGGGTCTTGCTAACTTGCTGAGGCTGGCCTCAAAGCTGTGATCCTCCTGTCTCAACCTCCCAAGTACTGGATTACAGGCACACACCACCACACCTGGCTGTCTTTTCCTGTGATCTAATCACCAGGCCAAGTGATTGAGTATATGTGGAAAACTTGTATATGTGGAATTATAGACATTGTAGTTACATATATATGTATCTACAATGCAGCACATTATATTATCTTCATCTTCATCAAAACTGGCTAGTCAGTACTCTTATTACCCACAATCTGAAGACAAGAAAAGTAAGACTGATTTAAGTTGAGTGACTTAAAATAATCATGGGATAAATTGAAGAATAAGTTTGAGATACTTTTGGAATATTTTCCTCCATAGTGTGATAAAAATCCTGAGAAAGTAACAAAAATTAAAGTTATTAAAGAATGAAACAAAGGAGACAAAAGACAGTGGCAGATAAACATAAGAATGATTCAATTTTACCAAAATTACATTGTCTTACCCACCGTTGTTTTCTAATCATATCATCTATTTTCACATTCAGAAAATAACTTGTAAAAATTTATCTACAGTATTTCATTTTAAAAGAAACAAATACAAATACATACAGGGTCAACTGTTGTAACAAGCGCAGAGCATGTCACAGGAGGAGGAAAAGGGGAGCACGTATCTAAGCAACTGCTTCCTTAACATCCTTGACTAACTGCTTGGTTTTGCTAAGACCACACAGATGTGTTCCCTACATATGGACCTAATGATGTAAGAAGGCAAAATAGAAAGGTCCTATAAAGCAAGCAGAAAATCCTTCAAGAAAGCCTCCTGGGTCATAAATAACATGTACATGTGAAAATATACCAACATCATTCTTGATACTTCATATGGGTGGGGGGAGGCGGGGGGGGCACTAAGAGCTGTGTGCATGTATGTTGACATCAAATAGATATTCATTGCAATGTAAGACTCCAATGCACCAATAAAAGCACATTAAAAAAAAAAAAAAAGAAAGCCTCCTGGGTCCAAGCCCCTGAGATTCCCTTTGGAATTGTAAGAGATTATTCAAACTACAGCTGCACTCACTTTCAGAGGACCCATGCTGGAGGCTATCTTCTGATGAAGAATTCACTGTGCTAAATCATTTCTCCTTTTGGTCATTGGTTGGTCAGAAGATCTAAATACAACACCAATACAAAATTCTAGATAGTATCTCTCAGTGTCTGCACCTTAAAACAGCAAGAAGAAAGAAAGCCAGGAGAGTTTCAAAATCACTCTATGAGTGATGTTTATGAGGATATGGGGAGCAGAGAGGGTATATCAACTGCCAGTGGTGTACAAGATGGTCTGAGCGATGTGTGACTTTAACCAAACAAAACATTAAAAATCTTGCTTTGTTACTGATGTTTCTAGAAGCAGCTGGACTTCACAACCAAGAAAATAGCCCTGGGGTCCACAGAGATAATTCTATGCATTAACTCATAGCATAATAGTATTTTAGAGATATGCATACCCATGTTCATAGCAGCACAATTCACAATAGCCAAATTATGGAACCAACCTAGGTGTCCATCAACAGATAAATGGACTACAAAATTATGGGAAATATATACAGTGGAATTCTACTCAGAGGAAAAAAAAGAACAAAATTATGTTATTTGCAAGAAAATGGAAGGACCTGGCAATCATTATGTTAAGTGAGATTAGCCAGTCACAGAGAGTAAAGGATCATATGTTTTCTTTAATATGCACAAGCTAGGGAGTGATTGAGATACCAGAAGGACTCTAGATAATGGAGGAGAAACCTCAGTGGAACCAGGGAGGTGGTCTAAGGGAAGGGGAGGGGGAAGACTGAAGTTCATTAATGGAAATTCTACCATCGACTATGTGTATATAAGTGAATATACCAACGTCAACCTCAGTACTCTATATTGGAAGGGTGGAAATGGGGAGGCAGGGGCACACCAAATGCTGAGTGCATGTATGTCACTGTCAACATGATTTACATTATGATATGAGACTATAATGTACTTATTAATGCACTATTAATAAAAGCATATTAAAAACAAATAGGAGAGCTCTTGGTGGTTTTTTTTTAAAGTCATGTAATTCTTTCTTGACTTTTTCAACATCCAACAAAAACTAATTGAGCAACTAGTTTGTTGGAGGCATTATTTTAGATGCTTAAGATGTATTCATGAGAAAAAGTAGAAGGTAAAGAAGCTTTTGAACATAAAACTTACTTCCTAGTATGTGGATAATAAGTAAGAGACAATAGCTAAAATATATAAAATAACAATTGATAAAGAAACAAGTAGTACAGGATAAGAGAAAGACCATTCTGGAGCAGGTGAGGGATTAAGTTTAAAATAAAGAGGTCAAAGGCAGGTCTCACTGAAACAAGGAAATGTTAACAAAGAAAATGTTAGGAAAGATTTAAAGAAGTGAGGGGATTAGTCCCCTCACTTCCAGGCAGTGAAAAGGCTTTGTGGGAGAAGCAAGTCCAGCTTACTCAAAGAGCAACCTGGAGGCCAATGTTGCAGAAGCTGAGTGAGGGAAGTAGAAGAAGTCACTGTGACAAGATCCCCATTCACCTATAGCACAATTGTTTTTTTTTTAAATCTCGTTGCATTTTTACCTTTTATTTTGAGAGAATGAGAAATATACAGGCAACATGATATCCTGAAAAAATTTGATGTGGGCTGTGAGAATGGGTGGTGGGGAAGACTTCTCAGGATTTATGTCTGAGCAGTTAGACATAAGGAATTGCCCATCATCTGATATGCAGAAACAACAAAACTGGAGTCAAGATCAAAGTTCATGTTGGGATGTGATTTTCTATTAGACTTCAAGGTGGAGATGTCAAGTAGCAGGTTTTTTTTTCTTCAAAAAAACTATTGTAAAAGCTTGATAAGTAAAAGATATGAAAGAGAAGCTGCTGTCATTGAAGTACGAAGGATTGCAGAGAAATGCTCTTTCCCTGTGTGGCCCTGTCCTCCTATGGCTCTAGAGCTATTTACCATCCCAGAAACTTCATAACGGATCTTGAAAACCCATAATCTATTTCACTCTCCTCATTTATACATGGAAAAACTTGGGTTCCCCATAGTTACTCATGGAAATTGGCAAACAATCACATATCAATCAGTAAGAGTAGCAGGGCTTACACTCTTGCTTCTTGCTTTCCTAGGGTGGCTCTTTCAGTAACTGTCAGCAGTTCCACATTGTGTTCTCCAGAACTCTGGTTCCCAGATTTTGGCTTTTATGGATCAGTGAAAAATTTCAAAGTCCATTTTAAGTTCCACAAGAGTACTGCTAACTTTTAATTTGTCCAAGTAAGAGTCTGAAATAAAGAAGCCCAAACTAACCAAAGAACAAAGATACAACACCAAAGACAAAATACACAACTACTATCAGTATCATTTCTTCTAAATCAGGAAAAATTAATGAATTCATGAGAAGAAATCAAAGGATTTATCTCACAATGAAAGACAGTCCTGAAGAAAGGACAGTTGGCTACTTGGCACTGGCTCTCACACAGGTTTATTAGTTTTCTTAATTTCCTATATTCCTGAAGGGTTGCAAAATTATCTTCATCACAGAAAACTTTACCTGCAGGGATTTCTAAGCCACAGATTTCTACTCAGGAATACGAGGGGAAAATAACATGATCAGAAAATAGCTTTCTCTACTCATGTTTCTCCTGCCATCTTCCCCATCCTCCTCCTCTAGTATATCCAGCTTATTTTCACTTTGAAGAGGACACAGCTGCTGCTGTTGGCAGACATGTTGGCTGCTGAGGACAGAATGTGTCTCCCGGATGAAGGGGGTTGAGACTCCATTCTCCTGTGTGCTCAGCAGGGCATGCTGCCATAGCTCTTCAGACTTTAAAAGGTCTCCCAATCTTTAAAAAATGCTTTTATTCATGCATTGTGATTAAACATCACAGTGAGATTCAAAGTGATACATACATACATTAACATATAACTTGGTGTATTTCCCTCTGAATCCCACTCACTCCCCCTCCTCCCTCTCTGTACATGTTAATGAGATTGGTAGTAACACCTTTATATATGGATTTAGCATTTTGTGACCTGTTCCTTCATCAAGCCTCCTTTGTCCCCTCCAATCTCCCTTCCCCCAGACCCCCTGTACTATTCTACTTATCTCTTTCCTCATTTATCTGAAGTCCCCTTTCTTTCCTATTTTCTCTCTAGATTTCACATATGAGAGACAACATAAGACCCTTGACTTTCTGAGACTGGTTGATTTCACTTAGCATTATATTCCCTTGTTCCATCCATTTTCCTGCAAAGGACACAGTTTTGTTCTTCTTTATGGCTGAGTAAAATTCCATTGTGTTTCTATAGCCAACTGTTGATGGGCACATAGGTTGGTTCCATAATTTGGTTATTCTGAACTATACTACTCCTTAGTATCATTCCAAAAGAACTAAAGTCATAACAGTATAGTGATACATGTATGTTCCAATCTTTTATATGTCATAGTTGTGCTATTTCTTATCCTTTAGTTCCATTTACTTAGTTTGGCTTTGGAAGAATTTAACCATGACCTATGGCATGCCAGCGATGTGTCACACACTCGGTAAGACATCAAGGCAGGTATGTTTATATATGCCTTTTGAAGATAAACCTTCTATTACAGTAAACCATGCAGTGTACTAAAGCAATCAGAGAAGTAAATATGAAGAGTTTTAAGAAAATAGCTGTTGTTGGTGTGGGCAGTGGGAAGCACAGTATCAGGGAAGGTTACAGAAAAAAAGGTGGAGTTTGAAAGATAAGTGAAAATTTAGTTGACAGAAACAACTGTCAGGATGAAAACAAATCATGAGCAAAGGTGAAGAAAAATAAAATTGTACCCAAAGGAGAAAATAATTTATCTTGTCTGTTGGGAAGTAATTGGACAAGAGATTGGCCGATGGCGAAGCATGTATGTACAGGTCATACAGAAGAATCTGAATCTTCAGCTTGTGGATTTTTAAGTAAGAGATTGATCAACCAGATCAATTTAAGAAATTTTCTGTGGTGGCAAAGGACATGTTGGATTTGGACAGAGATAGACTAATGACCCGAAGAGTAGCTAGAATACTGTTAACATAATCTGGGAAAAACATATTATGGTTCTGAGTTATGCGGTATGGATAGAAAGGATGGTAAAGACTCAAGATATGTGATTTTCTTACCAGCTCAAAATAGCTATAAAGGTCCAATAATCCTGTCCCTCTGATACCAACTCCATTTATTTAAAAATAGAAATATTAATTTTGGTAAAGCAAAACACCCTAGTAAAATGTAAAATATGGGTAACCACCTCAGGCTGCATTCTGGAATTACTGTGATAGGTAGTAAAAGCCATTCTCAGCCAGCCAATAAGTCAGACTCCATAGAAATGCTTAACAGCAATAATAAAAATAATATAGCCCTCTAGAAAGCCAGAAATGTATTTGAACACACAGATTTTTATTAGTGCTACAAACTTTTCATCAGACTCTCCACATTGGATCTGTCAGAATAGTGATGTGATATGTCAATAGGAGAGAGCATTATTAAGATGCGAAAGTAAGTTCAGGATTTCATGTTTCACCCTAAGGTTTACTGGCAAGATATCCATATGTACCCAAAATATGGTGGCTTTCATCTCAAAATATGTTTTGACTTTCTTGTTTCTTTCTAGAATATTAGAGCTGCAAGCTTCAGACATTCGATGGAATGGTTAGATTCATTTCCGGTCCCTCGTTTTACCTATGAGAAGATGGAACATCTACTGAAGTGGCATGTCAGATCAAGGGCTGACTTAAGAACAGTGGCAGCTGTCCTGACTCCAAATCTAGAGCTTTTTCTTCATGCTGCTGTCTTTTCACAGAATTCCTCTACAAGGTCTCCCTCCTTTGAAGACTCCCAACAATTGTGGCATGTACCATTTAATAATTAACTTCCTGATGCACCAATTCCATTTCTTGCTGCAATTTAATGAAGCTCCCTTAGTTTAGCATTGGTTTTCCTTTGCCTTATGTTTAGTTTGTTTGTTTTGTTTTGTTTTTGTGCTAAGGGGCATGCTTTTCCTCTAGTCCAGAAGCACTATCATTATATAGTGTTTACTATTTTACAAGCACTTGATCAGAGAAAGCCCTTCTGTATTCTGCTAATTTAACAACTCAGTCCCTATGGAGCTGTTGTTCTCCAGTCCTGTTATTGCCCTAAGGTTTTATGTCACACTCGCCATTCCCTGTTCTCTTCTGTAGACTTTTAATAATAAGAGGTTTCAGTTCCAATAAAAAGACCTAGACAATTCAATATCTCACTTCCCTCGAACTTGAAAATAGGCCTCATTCATGCATTCAGCAAATAATTTGAGTGCCTATGGGTTAGGGACTGTTTTAAATTAATGGCCAAAATAGATAGCTGGTCAAAATACATGTGAAGTTTATTGACTACTAAGAGAGATAAGGCTTAAACAATGATGACACCAAAAATATATAATTATAAATTGAGAAAAGTATTGGGATAGAGGAGAGGTCAAGAGAAACAATTGATGAGAAAGTAATATTCAAGGACAGACCAGAGGAGTGGCCAGGTGAAGAATGAAAATTGGGCCGGAGCATGGCAGGCCAAAGGAGTTGTTTGTGTGACCCTAAACAGGGCTCACACACACGGGTTGTGTTGGAAGAACTTTCTAGCATGGCTATAACCTGGTAAGAAAGGGAGAAAGGAACGCGATGAGACTAGAGAAATAGGCAGGACTTAGATCTCACAGGGCCTTGGATAACATAGTGAGATCTTGAAAGTGTATTCTCAGTGTCAATTCTGCTAAGAGTTCTAAGCAAGAGAGCAACTAGGTCAGTCTTTCATTTTAGGGAATTATTTCTAAGTTCTTCTTGGAGAATGGATGAAGCAATGAGAGTTAATTGGAATAGTGGGGAGACCAGTTAGGAAGCTATCCTCTGAGTTCTTTCCAGAGATAATGGTGTCTCTGCTGAGAAAGATGGCATTCCAGGGCCCTCCTCATTGCAGAATGTTAGAGACAGTTCATTTTGTTTTTTGTACAAAGGAGGCCCACTGGAGTTTTTCAATAGGAGGAAAACTTTTCCTTCCTTCCTCTCTTCGTCCTCCTCTTCCTTCTCTTCTCCTCCTCTCCTTTACTTCCTTCCTTCCTTCTTTTCTTCCTTCCTTCCTTCCTTCCTTCATCTTTCTTCCTTTCTGTCTGTATTTTTTTCTTTCTGTCTTTCCTTCTTTCCTCTAAACCGATTCCTTTTGGACTTTGAGCCTACTCTAATTATATAAATGAAATAACGCATGATGTTTAATTAATTCTCTGGATACAAAACTGCTTTCAGCAATTTTATGATAGTGGCAACAGCCTTTGGTATAAGTGTTTGTTCAATGTCTCATGTTACCCCTATTTTCCTTATTCTATACACAATTTTAATTTCTAACATGGTACTTTAATTTTCCATTAAAAATGTGTGCTTTTCTATACATACGAAATGAACAAACAACCTAAAAACAAAACAGACAAATTCACAAAAATATATTTGTGTTCCAGACAGAACTTGAGATGTAATACTAAGGTGAAGGTTACTTCAGAACTACATGTAAGGGTAATTATAAATAAGAAAATTTAGGGATCATGAAGTACTATATCAGTTTTTAGAGATGAGAATACTAAAATTGAGAAAAAAGGAAATGATGTGGCCCAAATCAGTCAACCCCAAATGGCAAAATATGGGGAAAATAGAGGTGTCCTGGTTCTTAGGTTGAACTATTCATTTATAATTCATTCACTTCTTTTTTGCTTCCTTCCTTTTATTTTCTTTGAAATATTTCTCAATAAACTCTTGTCTTTCAACCATTGTGATTTCCACTCCAAAAATCCAATAATATAAGCACTGCAATCACCAACTAGTTGGCAAATGTTTCAGACTAATAGCTTTTCCCATTATCAATTGAATTGGAACAATAATTTTCCTACTCTAAGCTCAGAGTTGTATTTATACAGCCATATTTGACAATAAAGAAGGTTTATTCAGCTGATTAAGATTGGCTTATAAATTCTACTGTCATTTACCATTATTTATACTAAAGGAAAAACATCCCTAGTTTCTTGTGCATTCCTCTTATTGCAGGAGCTGGTAGAAATATCATTCTTATAGTCAATGAGAATTCAATCTCACCAATTTAAACACTTATATTAAGAACTTAATGGACTGTTTCTCTCTCATTCTGGAAACTCAGTACATTTCCCACAGGATAATTTAATGTGCTTTGTTGACATCTGACAAGTGGACTTTGTTTTAACCTTCAAACTTTACCCTTTACCATGCATGCCCAACTTACCCTATTCTATTTAGCTTTAGAAATGCTTCAAGGTCAATTATTTTCTTTATTTTAGGATATCTTGCAAGTTTTCTTTTTATTAGCAGTGTGCCAAAACTGTAAGCCACAAAGATTCATGTATTGTTGATCTAGAGACCACGTTGCTGAGAAACAGTGGTCTGAATTGCCAATACTATCAGTCAGGGCTGTGTGTATATTGTTGTGTGTGGTACATTTCAACCACCAGCTACAGGGAGAGGCAACAATGCTCACATGTTGTCCCAGAATAGCAGCTGGAAAGGGGAAGCTACAAACCTTGCCCAATGCTCAGTCTCAGCAGTATCATGAGTCCATTGTGACAGCCGCAGAGAAGAAAACATCGATGGAGGTAATTTTTCCTTCACTATTCCAGGCAACCTAGGCTGCAGTGAGCTCTAGGCTGTAAATCTCTTGCAAACCAATTCTAATTGTATACTCATTCCCCTGCTGACTTGGGTTTTGATTAAAAAAGCATCCAGTACATTCCTCTTGAGAGTTCAGAGTTCTTTTTCTGAGGTAAGATATGTAATTTCCAGGCAGCCAAAATAACCATCGAAAATTTGAGGAGTTTTAATTAGGATTTAGGACTGTAGGTGTCAGAATCTCACATGAAAATGAAATTGATCACCAAGAGCCCATGTCCCTCACATTCCATCCAGGTTCCCCGTTGGTGTCTCCTGACACACAAAAGAGAGATTCAGGACAAAAGTTCTTTTGATTAGCAGCCATGGAGCCTCATGGTCTGATTCCCATCCTACCTGACTTGACCACCATGCCAGTTCCCTTTAAACAATTACTGTGGAGGAGAGAAGTCAGGCTTTTTTTTTTTTTTTGAGCAAAAATATATCTATGTATGTGGATGGAGTATACATTGGGAAGTGTTTGAGTTGAAAGAGAATAATTATTCTCCATAGATTCACTTATTGATTATGTATTTTTCCAAGATGGAAATCAGTAAACTAATTTACTCACTGCTTACTGTGTGTGTGTGTGTGTGTGTGTGTGTGTGTGTGTGTGTGT